>JAQZBX010031542.1:0-17317 GCA_029593785.1 Cabassous unicinctus | reverse complement strand
CCAAGCTTCCAGAAATGACTGTTACAGGTTAGAAAGTCAGCTCCATGGGTCAAATAACTGTGGGCCATCTGCAGCGAACTCATTTTCTGCCGAGCCCCTCAAACCTTCCCGGTGGGCACCCTGGAAGCCATGCTGATGACCCGAACAAGAGGTCAGGCTAGGGAGATCTGATTATCCAGCTGCCAGCAGCTGTTTGTTTTAGTAAGTCGGGCTGGGGTCTGTTCCTCCAGCTGCCCAGCAGCCCAGGACACCCACAAGGGTTTCTCTCCGCTCCCCATTTGCCACGGAGGCACTATGGGGTTTCCTGAGATCCAGTGGAAAAGAGCCGAGACGGCCCCAGTCCCACCCCCTTACCTTCACCTGCTGCTGGAGCTTGCCTAGCTCCCACCGGACGCTGGTGTTCTCCTGGCTCACTTTCTCACGGAGGCCCTTCTCAAACACGGACTCACCCAGGGCCTGGGCCAACTGCATGTCAAACCTGTCCCAGGAAGAACACGTGTCATGGCACAGTGGTGGGGGAAACTGGGGCAGGGGTGGAGAGAGGCAGTTCATTCACCAAGAACCACTCAAGAGAGAAAGATTGACTTGATGGTGGGTTTGCACAATGATTTTACGTAAAGTTGTGGAGGTTGGGTAGGAATCTAGAGTATCAAAGAGCAGCTCTTAGGGTTGATCTAAAATTTCCACCAAAACACTGAATACACATATGAAAAATCTGAAAAACAGATAAAAGTAAAAATAGATTCCATTTATATGCAGGGACAGAATAAAAGTAAAAAATATATAGGTATATAAGAAAAACTTATCTGTGTGGTTTTCCACTATAGGCCCAGAACCTTTAACTCTACTGAGCTCAGGTTTGGCACCTAATAAATGTTTGTTGCCTCATGAACAAATGAATGAACATTTCTTCATGCAAACTAGGGATATTTTACATTATACATTTTATATTGTATTGTGTGCCTTATGCACTCACATACCGTGTTAAACATTGTTGATAAAATGTCAGATAAGTATACATTACACATTGTCTTCATTTGTTTCCCAAGCAGAAAGCCCAAAGTCTAGCCAGTCCTACTCAGGGCCATCCAGGGGACTGGGAAGTGTGTCGTTAGGACCCACCTTCCCCTCCAGGGTGGCTACCACCTGGTGAGAAACTCTTCCTGTGCTTTGCACCACCCTATGCAGTTGTCCCAACCTTCTACCCCTATCACAATTGAGGAAACCAATGGCGGAGCCTTTGCCAAGCCTCAGCAGGGTGTGACTTTGATTCACTTGCCCTCAGCCCAAACCGGAAGTCCCATTGCTCCAAAGAATTTGGCGTGGCCAGAATGGCAGAACTAGCCATGGGGTTTGGGCCCTGGTGACAAGAAGGTCTCCTTTGTCACAAGATTATCCTGTGTCTCCTGAAATTCGTCGGGTCATCCAAAGTTTCTGATTCCTGAGAAAGCCAATCACTGGGCTTGTAAGGGAGTCCTACTGTTGGGACTGCCCAGGACCTTTCTGATTGGCTGTTGTTGACATCATTCAAGAAGCACTCCTTGCTCTTTCTGAATGGAAACATTGTGATGATAATGATGCAGTCCCAATGTGCCAGGTGCTGGGCAGGGGTCCACATAGTCCTTGCAACAATTCAGCAGAAAGATGTTATTATAACTATTTTACAGAGGAGGAAACTGAAGGTCAGGGAGGTGGGATGACTCAGCCCCAAAGTTCCAAAATGGTGGAGATGAGCTCTGAACCCAGCTTCTCTACTATCTTTAGGTACTCTCCCATCTACTTGTCCATGCCCTGGACAGGGAGGGTAAGATGGTGGGGGACAGAGAGTGGCTGATATTTCAGAGGAGTCCTTGTACTTAGCAGGCCACCTGATGCACAAGAACTGGCTCCTACAGACGCCAACTGATGGAACACACTGACTGCCCGACCACCTGAGGCCAGACAGATTCACACACACCCATCACCCCACCAGGAGCAGGCCGAGTCCAGCCTCCCGCAGCTGTGGGAGTCAGTGTACCCAACACAGGGCTTACCCCAAGGAAGCAGGCTGGGAGTTCCATCAGTCCTCAGAACTGAGCTTTATGACCCAGCTGGTAACCATGGCAACAAAATGGAGCCATTCGAGGCCACTTTGAACTTAGAAGCTGAGATGGGGACAGGGAACTCTCTACCAGCATGAAGACATCATTCCGTCTAGGAGGCAGCTACGTCCACCATTTAATTAGACTTAGGGGGATAGAAGAAGTATTACTGACTTCTACATCTCTCCATCACCATAGTCATTGTGCCTGAATGTCTGTGGCCCTCCCAGGCTCCCTCCTAAAATGCTGATCCACCTGGAAAGGTAATTGCTGCTACCTACAATTAGCATCCCAACATAAATCAGCTTCTGCCAAGAGATGGTAGCAGACTTGAGAGAGTCACAGGACAGGTGAGTTTTGAGAGGAGGAAGTGTAAGTACAAAAAACTGGGGACTGTCCCAGTGGAGCATGGTGGGGAGGTCCTTGAGTACCTGGAATGAGGGAGTCTGCTCAAGGAGGGTATGGGGAGGACCACAGAGATCGTTTCTGGCTGCACAAACTCTACAGGCAGGCCACCGACCCACCGAGCTGATACCTCCTAAGGCCCGTCAGAAGAGGAGTGGAAGCCACGGGTAAGGACAAAAGTTTGTCCGGGGCATGATGTGGTTTATACCTCTCATTTTACAGATAGGGAAATCAAGACTCAGAGAGGTGGTATCATTTGACAATGTTGCACAGCAAGTGGCTAAGGCAGGACTAAGCCATGTTCCCCGGGGCAGGGGCATAGTTTAGCCAGAGCACTCATAGGGAGGTGGAAAGGGGAACAGCATAAGATAGTAAGAAGAAGAGAGTATGCCATTCTTGTTTTGGGGTATGCTAACAATCCCTGAAGAATCTTTTCTCAGCATGAGGTAGCCAGCTCTGGAGAGCACCAGGATAAATGACAGGAAAAGTATTTAATGCAGATCAAGTTCAAAAATCTATGCCACCCCCATAGAAATATAATTCTGTTTGCTGTCTTTTGGAAAAGGCACTCTCAGCAAAACCCCATCCTAGCACTTGTAGAAACGGTTCCCTGTGTTCTGTTCTGGACCTCCTAAAGGAGGCTGAGTTGCACCTATTTGCCTCCTACGAAGTCTCCATCAGGGCTAGCCTGGCTCACAACTGAACCCCTGCCCACCTCTGTCCTCACAAAGGGAGCTACAGAACCTAAGACAGAGCCACACTGCCAAGGGGGGAAAGCATCGCAGGCCCTGAGCTTTGTGCATAAGGAAGCCCGTGGGTGTGGATCTGGAGTCCAGTCTGGCTCTACCATTGCCTACAACTATCAGAAGCAAGACAGGCATCTTGTTTGTGTGCAAGGTACAGTCTCTGCCAGAATTGCTCACTTTTTCTGAAAGCCCAAGCTCTAAATGAAAAGGGCAGTGACTTTTTTTGGCCTCCTCTTCATTCTCTTGCCCCGTTTTCAACAATTGGTATAGGATCCCCTGTTAGCCCTTTTGGCTCTATCAACCATTTTAGTTATTCCTTACCACAAGGGGTCACTCTCATTCTCAGCCTACAGATAAGGGATCTGAGGCTGAGAAAAGGCAAATGACTTGCCCAAGGTCTCACAACTAGAAACAGGCACAGCTGGGACTTGAATCCTGGTAGTTTGACCTCAAAGGCACCTGCATTCCTAACCACCATGCTATGCCTCCTGCGTGCGCCATAAGACACCCTTCATTTGATGAATGGGGATGGTAGAGCCCAGAGAGGCCAAGACAGTTCTCTGAGGTCACAGAGTCAATAGGGAGCAGAACTGGAGATGGGCAAGAGAGGAAAAACATTTCTTGTTGATCTTGGGAGAACCACAAGGCAATAAGGTGGGGGGGCGGGGGAGGAATTAGAGCAGACCCAGAGGGTTGGATGAGGAGGCCTGACAGAGGTGAGGGAGCTCAGGAGAAGAACCCGAAGACCCCAGAAGACCCCAGCATCAATGCAACCAACCCTGGCGCCCAGGTGATGGTATGGGACACAACTCACTTCTTCTGCTTCTTCTCGAGCTCATGGTTCCGGCTTTGCTGGTTCTCCAGCAGGACACGGGTGTCCTCTAGGTCACAGGTCAGATGGCGGCACTTCCTCTTCAGCTGGTGAGCCGTCTTCTTGGCCCCCTCGTAAGCACTCTGCAGCTCCCTGAGCTGTGGGAGTAACAGAATGAATTACCCCCATCTGTTGGAGTTGAACGGGGCTTTGTACCTTATATTTCAAGAAGCTTCCATTTCCAGGATGGCCATAATAGGAAGAGAGCAGGCACTGGAGCCAGAAAGACCCTGTCTTGGCCCCACTTTCTACCTGTGGCACCTTGAAAAAACTACTTCTCTGAGCCTCGGTTTGCTCAGGGGTAAAATGGGGGTAATTCTGTCCATCTCTTAGAGTTGCTTTTTCTTTTTCTCAATGATCCTCCTGCCAGCATGGCCCCAGCAGGTACTTTACATGCCCTGCCTCAACCTGACAGCTCCATGAACATCATATAATTAATAAACTCATCAGCGGGCACAAACCTGGAGTGATAATGAGGATCAGCCACGGAGCAGCCACTATGGCACACCTAGAAAATCAGGCCAAGAAACCAAGCTACTAAGGGACAGTCCTAAAGTTTAGGGCAGCAAATGGCAGTAGACGGGCTGAATTACCCGGGAAGCACATGCAGCCTTCAACAAACAGAAAAGCCAAGCCTCTTGCATCTTCCTCCAGGAAACACCCTCCCAAGTGTCCTAGTTTGGATATGGGAAAGAGCGCAACTCAGCACACCCGCTTCGAAGAAATGGCCTCATTAAAAAATTGCCTTAAATAAGCAAAATGCTGAGTTAATGAAGCCTGTAATTCTAAATTCAGTATTTGGAGGCAAATGGGATGTTTTCTTATATTCTGCCGCTCAGAAAAGGTTGCCGTTTTATTACTTTTTAATGTAGCATGAATATCCCCCTTCCTCGGGGCAACTGACCCGACTTTAGAATCTGTTATTAAAGAACTGGGCTGTTTTTCAGCAGTTGTCCTTCTGTGTTTATCTACTGCTCAGGATGTTATGAGGATCACAATTTAATGTGTCTCAGAAGCAACCACTAAGAGGCTATCACCTCCATGGAGGATACTAAGCCTTGCCTCCATCGTTTATAAAATCCCATGTGATCTCACCCTTGCCCAGCTCTCAGGGTGATCACATGACACCTTTCTCCTACAACGAGGATATAATAGTATGACAGGCAAACGTGACCTCCACCCTTGTGACGCTTACATCTAATGGAAGTAAGCCGATAACTACAACACAGCATGATAAGGCTTCTGTTTGGGGAAACAATTTAGGGACACCTATCCCAGTCTACATCAGGGAAGGCTTTCTGGAGGGAATGACATTTAAGCAAGGAACTTAAGCAAAGTTGGAGTTATCTAGGGAAGGGGAGAGTAGAGAAGAGTGTTCTGGGAAGAGGAAACAGCACATGCAAAAGCCTAGAGGTGAGAAAGAAGCAGCGTTTTTTGGAAGGAGAAAAACACTGAGTGTGGTTGGAACCAGTGGTGTGCTGGAGCTGGCTTATACTGACTTGTGAGAACCAAATCTGCACTTCTCTTCCCAATTCCATGCCCACTGGCATCACAGTGGTAGTTTGAAATTGGCCATGGTGGGAGCAGTTCCACCATGGAAACAGGCAAATGCTACACACCAGGGTTTAGGTGCTGTTGGTTCTTTTTTTCTTTTTTCAGAAAGCCTGTTTTCCATCACACCACTCGTCAGAGTGTAGACTGGGGGTAGCTGAGACAACGCAAGGCAGGCAAAGAGGTCAGTGCCTCTCTACATTCATCCAGAAAGACTAGGCAAGATTACATTATATTTGTAGGTTCTAGCCACACTTTAGCAAAAGAAAGGAGAAGTTCTGGATATTAGAAATGCAGAGGACACAAAGTCAGAGCAACAGTGGTAGATCCTGATGCTAACAACAACAGGATGGGTGAGAAGAGGAGCAGTTGATTGATCTAGAAATATCTCTGGGGATAGAGGTTTGAATTTGAATGTCCAGACAAAGACAGAAGACATGGTCTTGGGCCCATGGAAAATGGGGAAAAGTCCCACCCACTGGCCTAGATGGGGTGTAAGAAAACTTGTTATCAAAACAATTTAAAAGCTCCTGCTGGTGTCTGCAACCGCAAACAAGACAGTCCCATCCATCTGCCCCAAGGAGTCTAGGCCCCCTCTCAATTAGAAGCAGAGTGGGCATCACTATCCCCAAATCCTCAAGATTGGGGAATGAACAATGGACTAAAGTGGACGTATTATTATTCTGTTATTTTTCTAGCAATGGAAGAACTTTTATCATTGACATAAAGGCAGTGGCCACCAGAGGTTCTGAGGGGAGTGAAAGGGAAGAATAGGGGTAACGTGGGGGCATTTTCAGGACATTGGAATTGTCCCGCATGACATTGCAATGACGGATACAGGCCATTATACATTTTGTCATAACCTTGTGGGGCAGAGTGTAAACCATAATGCAAACTATAGTCCACAGTTCGTAGCAGTGCTTCATTATCAGTTGTAGCAATGTACCACACTGATGAAAGATGTTGTTGATGTGGGAAGGTGTGGGAGAGGAAAGGGGTGGGACATACGGGAATTCCGTGTATTTTCTATGGTAACATTTATATAATCTACGGCTTCTTTAAAATTAAAAAAAATTTTTTTTAAAAGCTCCTGCTGAATATCAACTTATAATTAAAAAAAATAGCTAAACATGCAAAAATTTCAGAAGAGTAGAAAAAAAGGAGAAACATTCCACCACGCAGACCACCTAGGCCTACTGGAATAGGGGCAGAGGGCTCTACTGAAGATGAGCTCTGAATCCAAGTTTAGAAAACACTCAAGGAAATAATCCACCAGGAGAGTCAGCATAACTTGCAATAACGGAATAAGACCCCCAGGTTTGGTCAATACCTTGCTCACCCACAATGAAGGTGAGTCTCTACCCACTCCCTGCCACTTCTGTAGCCTAGACTACTCACTACTTCTTACCTTCTGCTCCAGCTCTTTCCTGGATGTCAACTCTGAGTCCAGCCTCTCCTCACATTGTTGTAGACGCTTCCTGAGGAACTCATTTTCCATCTGAGCACAGTCAAAGCGCATCTGCCACTCGTCAGCTGTTTAACAGAATCAGGGAGGCCAGGATGGGAGGCCAGGTGAGCAAGGGAGGCTGTTTGCCACTTTCTTTGCTCTTTGCATGCAACTTCGCAAGATTTATGAGCCCCTAAAGCTTGGCCTTGACTTCAGGTAAAGAAATCCTGCTGTACAGAGTGGGCATCACCATCCCCAAATCCTCAAGACTGAGGAATGAACATACATAAGAGGGGATGCAACTATAGACTAAAGTAGACTTATCATCATTCTAATGATGGAAGAACTTGTAACATTGATATAAAGACAGTGGTCAGAGGTTCTGAGGGGAGGGAGAAGGAAGAATAGGTGTGACATGGAGCATTTTTGGGACATTGGAATTGTTCTGCATGACATTGCAATGATGAATACAGGCCATTAAACATTTTGTCAAAACCTATGAAATTGTGCAGTGCAAAGTGGAAATCATAATGTAAACTATAGTCCATGGTTAGTAGCAATGCTTCAACATGTGTTCATCGATTGTAACAAACGCACCACACTAATGAAAGATGTTGTTAGTGGAGAAAAGCATGGGAAGGGGAGGAGGATGGGATATATAGGAATCTCCTATATTTTCTATGTAACATTTATGTAATCTAAAACTTCTTTAAAAATAAAATTAAAAAAGAAAAGAAAAGAAAGGAGATAAGAAAAAAAGAAAAGAAAAGAAAAGAAAAGAAAAGAAAAAAAGAAATCCTGCTTCAAGTCCAAGCTTTAAAAAACCACTTCCTCCAGGCAGTCTGTCCTGGTCACCTCCAGCTGTCTGAAATTCTCAGCTGTTTTGCTGGTGCTAAGAATGGTTTCCTTATTCTAAACCTTTCTCTTTCCAAGGAGACCACATAATGTTTGAGGGCAAAGGAGCTGTTTTAGTTATCTGTGAATGTGATGGTTAATTTCATGTCATCTTGGCTAGGTTACAGTGTCCAGTCACTTGGTCAAGCATTGGCTTGCTTGTTACTGTAAAGGTATTTCATAGATGGGATTTGCATCTATAATCAGTTGATTGCATCTACAGTCAACAAAGGAGATCACCCTCAGCAATGTAGGTAGTTTAATCAAATCAGGTCTTTAAAGCCAGACCTGTAGGTTTCAGAGGTCAGAAGAATTTCTGCCTCAACTTCAGCATTGACACTTGCTGGAATTTCCAGCCTACCAGCTGGGGAATCTGGACTAAGGACTTCAACATTACCTTTATTGGAGTTTCCAGTTTGTGGACTGTCCTACAGAGTTCAAACTTGCCAGGCCCTACAATTGTGTGAGCCAATTCCATAATAAATCTCAACGGATATTTATCCATATATCCATATATCTATAACTATCTATCCATCTATCTATTTTTCTGTCTATATCCTCTTGTTTCTGTCTCTCTGGAGAACACTGACTAATACGGTGAGTCTTCAACACACCTTAGAAGAAAACCTTACACAGAGAAGGCCCATACATACTGACGCAGGTTCACCAACTGCTTAATGAGTCTTTTTTTAAAAGACCCATTTGGAATCAGTCTGCTAGCCAACTTCTTTGAGTGGCACAGAGTAAGGAATCAGGGACTGTTAGTTGCATGAATTAATTAATTAATTAAATGAATGAATAATAATTCAATGGTCTACTGAATGCTAGCAACAAGGATACTAGTTACAAGATGTCTCCTTGAGATAACAGAAAATTCCATAAAAATAATTGCTTACATGATGAAAATTGTTTGGCTGAATGGGTGAATCCTAAGTTATGATGTATTATTTTTGACCATTTGAGTAATAGAATATTGCCCATTAGGGTAATGGAGCCAAGAAAAACATCCCATAAGTGGACAGCTTAAGATAGAGACCATCCGCCTAGCATCCATCCATCTATCCATCCACTCATTGAGCACACTGCTCTGTACCAGGCACCAGGGATAATGAAATGAAGAAATCTAGTGAGGCAGACAAACCATGTAAATATATAGCTGCAACCTAATAAGATCAGGGCTCTCATGGAAATCTAGAAGAAGACTCAAATTTATAGAGGCAGCAAGCTTGTTTTGCTCTTCATTGTGTCTCCAGAACTTCCTAGAATGCCTACACACAGTGTTTAATAATGTTCAGTGGATAGGTGAATAGATGAATGGATGGATGGACAGATGGATGAATGGTTAGCTGGTAGGGTAGATGGATAGACAAGGGAGTGGGTGATGGATGGTGGGATTGAAGGTCTCAGAAAACGTGACCCCAGTAGAGATCTTATATCACAAATCCAAAGAGGAGAATAATATAATGTAATGGTAAGGAGTTAGTGTGAGCTTCTTTGAGTTTCTATCAGGGTAAATAACATCCTGATGGGAAAAGAATGCTGGCTCCCCAACAGGAAAAAGCCTCAAGTTGCAAGCAATATGGCCTACAAAAGGAAAAGGAAGCAACAGAAAGCACTTCTGCAGCTGCCCGTGTGCTCTGTGCTATGACACGCTACAGAGTAAGGAAACTGCCCTCCGTCCTCGAGGATGATCTCATCTCCAACTTTCCTGTGCACTCTCAATCAGTGCATATAATTCATCCTTCATTACCCTGGTTTGTCTAATCTTGCCAATTATATTGCAATTTTTTTAGAGCATGCCCCAACTAAAAATTTTCTGTAACCGCCCCCCCCCCCGCCAGTGTCTAGCTCAGTGCTGAGTGCACATCATAAAATGTTCTCTTTAAATACTTAACCATGCAAAGAGGAAAACCATTTTTTGAAATATAATTTACACTCCAGCTTGATCCATAGAGGGGGTTGTAGTGGCACTGCAGTGGTATGATTAAAGTGTTTTATTTCTTGCAGTTTTCCTATATTTTACAAATTTTCTATAATGAGTGTGTATTACTTTCATAATGAATAACAAAATATTTGTGGGCCGATTTCCTGGAATAAGCATCCAGAGCAGAGAGCCGATTTATAGCATTGTGACTAATGTGCTCACGTGTCAGCACATCTCCCCTTCTCATTCAACTCCCACATCTTTTCCCATATCATGGGGGAATCACAGGCGGCACGGACCTGGCGCTGACACTCTCCTGGGGAAACTGGGCCATCTCACACTGTGGACTCTCTGAAACACACCTGCCTCACTACATGTACCCTATCTTGTTGGGTCTCAAACTTCGGTATTGACCTCTCCGGCGGATGAGATGGATGAGAGCAGAACAAGAGCCGAGTAGAAAGCATATGTGCCTCACCCCTTCACCACCACCACCTGACCTCTATTCTGCTGAGTGTCCCTGACGTTTCTGGGGCATGAATTCTCTGGGGCAACTAAAGGAATGGGGGCAGCGTTTAATTGAAGCTGTCACGCTGGGCATCCTTCTCAGCTGACTCCTTTGCACTGGGGAGAGGTGTAAGAGGTACGCCCATCCAACCAAGGGGTGTGGGTCTCTAGGCAGCTGTGTACGATGGGCACCAGCAGAAACCCCAGGCACTCCTGAGCATCTGCCACTGGGCACATCAGGAGGCCTCTCACCTCTTCTCCATTCAACAACTGCCGAGTGCCCAACACAGCTGTATTCATACAAGGGGCATAATAGCAGCTTCTACTCCACAGTTACAAGGTGGTTAGAGCTAACACTATTAGTCATAATAATAAAGACAAAGCAGCTAACAGCTCTCAGTGCTCTTTGTTAAGAGCCACGTGGCTAAAAATTTTGTGTTAACCATCTATGACGATATCCATTGGAAAGATGAGAAAACTAAGGCGCAACAATTTCTTTGCCCAAAGTCACCCATCAGATAAGAGTTGGAGTCTGGATTCACATCCAGAAATGTGGCTTCATAACCTTCACTCTCAACCACTAAACTGCCTCCCTCAAAATTTATATGCAAATATATATTCACACAAACACAGAAGTGGCTTGCCCATAGCCACTATTTTTTTTTTTTAATTCTTTGCATTATTACTAAACAGCACTTGTCACAATGGTAAGTTATTATTTGGGATATTGTTGGGTTATCTGTTTAATGTCTCTGTCTTCTACTGTATTGTATGCTCCAAGAGGGCAAGGGCTGTGCCTGGTTGCTCTTTGCTGTAGTCCCAGCTCCTAATGCAGTGTCTACTACACAGAAAGTGCCCAGTGTGTCTCTTTAAACATACAAATAATTGATGAATGAATGCATGCATGCATGATTGAAATAAAAATAAGTCTATTTCTACCAGCATCCAACCCCAAGAGTCAAGTATGCTCACCTCCTCCAGTATGACTCCTCAAATCATTCAACTGAATTTTCTGCTGGGCTTCTTCCAACTGTTTCTCCACTTCTCCTAATTTCTTCTGGACTTCCTCATACTTGCTCTGGAAGAAAGTCCCCGAGGTCGGCACTGGAGCTGGACAGAAGCCTGGGCTGGCAAACCCTGCACAGTTCTCACTCGTGGAGTGACTGGACACCTCCTGCACAATTCTCACCCATGGAACCTCCAAGGCCAAGCCTTAGGAAGACCCAGTGTCCCCCCAGGATCTTGAGCGAGGGAGTCAGCAGACTTATACATCTTATTGATTCTAGATGTAAGCCCTGGTGCAGGTCCAACCACTCCCAGCCACCCTGTTCAGTTACCCTGAGCCACCCCTGCCAGCCCTGACCACTCACCTTCCGCTCCTGGACCTCCCGGAAGGCCTGCAGCCGCTCCGCCCGCTCACTCTCCAGCACCTGGCAGGCCACATCACCTTTGAAGCGCTCCTCAGCGAGCTCTGTGGTCAAGTCAGCAATCTGGGATGGGTCAAGGAAGAGTCACTCATTGGGGCTGCCAACCATTCCCCTGCCATGCACACTCTACTGGAGCACCTTTGGGCAAATCACTGGCTATCACCAAGGAGCAACCTTCAGTGTGGTTTGATTGGCCCTGGTGTGTTAGAATTCTTGGTCCAATCCTCCCGAGCTGTATGACTTTGAACAAGGCAGGATGCCTATCCAAGTCAGTGTTCTCAACTTTAAAAGGGGGTATCACTTACAGAATTGTGAGGTTAATGAGACAATCCATACAAAGCTTAGCACAGTGCCTGGCACATAGTAAGTGCTAAATTAAAATTAACTTTTCTAGTAGAAAGCTCTTTTTAACCAACCTTCACTGGCTCATCTCACTGGATTGACCAACATGCTCCTTCAGTATGACGCACTGACAGATACCCACCTCACATGCCCCTGGGGGACCTCTCTACAGGGCCCCAGAGCCCCTCTGCTCCTGCAAGGGAGGGTCAAGCACACCCAGGGTCAGCTGTGTGACTTTCCCAGCTGTTTATGCCGATTGCATTCTTCACTGTGATTACCTATTCAATTAGGTGTTACACAATCCTATAAAATATGACTGGGTGAAGGGTTTCCATGAAAACTGGATTGAATGTTTTGGAGGGAATTGGCTTTGGCCCGTCCTCAGAAATGCAGTGAGTTAAGTTATACATGTTATAAGTTAAAAATTTTTTTAAATTTTTTTTATGATTTCCCATGAAGCTGACTTTTTTCAATTACATAACCTACACTGGATGCCAAATGGATCAGGTAAGAGGCCTTCTACGGTGTTATTCTAAGATGCAGCCTCCAGGGTTCAAGGATATGACAAGGGCAGCGAGGAGAGAAGCATATGAGTGGATTGTTTGTGGCCCAGAGTTGTAGACAAGACCCCACACAGAACAGGGGTTACTCGCGAAACAGACTACTACATCTTATGGGAGATGGTGCCTAAAGCCAGGAGGCAGGAGATGGGGCTCAAGTTCAGACCCAGCAATGAATGTGTGACCTTGGACAAGTCTCTTCCTGTCTGGCGCCTTGGCCGCCTGAGCTGAAAAAAACGCATTGCATTAGGTGATGTCTAACGTCTCTCTGGCATCTTGATTCTACCCCATAAATGTTGGCTATGAAGATGTCAAAACACCTTGCTCTCCTTCAGACCCTCTGCTTGGTGACTGGCTGCTGGGGGCACTGTGGGGTTTTATCACACAGATGCTAAGTGGTCCTTGCAGAATGGAAAATAGCTGCCCTTCTGGACCAGCCTCCAATCAATCCTGTCAGCTCACAGTCTGGTCTCAAAAATCATTCAGAGCCTTGAAGGAGGAGGAAGCAGATCTATATGTTCTGACATGGAAAAAAAAAAAAAAAATCCCCAAGACATTGCCAAGAAGGGGAAAAAAGCAAATTTGCAGAATAGAATCCTTGGCATGATTGCCTTGTATTTGCCCTGAAAAATGCACCCCTGGACTGTTAATAGGAATCCCCCTGCAGAAGTGAGACAAGGGGCTCCAATTTCCAGGTGATACATTTCTGGATTGTTGAATTATTTTTACCACACATACGTGCTTTTGTAATCGGAAACAAAACAGTCAACAAAATAGTTGAGTTACACAAACTGGGGCTACCCTGCACATTCTACTTTAGCCCGTCATCACTCCCCACCTTTTCCCCCTTCTCCAACCCATCTGCTTCTCATTTGTTGACCACATCAGAGGCTGCTCAGACCAAAGGGCAAATTTCAATGGGAACAGCAAAAAGCAGGCTTGGTGGAAGGAGTCCAAAGGGTCTTTCAGGGGTAGGGCCTCTTTTTGCTATGCCTTAAACTTGTGTCTCTAAAGTGTTCTGGGAGAGGACTTGCTTTGAAGTGACCTGGGACTATCTCCAAGGTGGGGCCCAGGAATCTGCATTTCAACCCCATCCAGATGACTCAAAAGCCTGAGAATCGCTGCCATAGAAAATGCCAGGATCCCTTTCTGACTCTGGCCTCACGCTTGGCTTTAGATGCTTTAGATTTGCATATGAGCACGCACAGGCATCTGAGCTGGAGAAGTGTTCATTTTCAGTGGCCATACAGGTGCAAGCCAGGAACGCCCTCAGATCACACTCCTACCCCCGCCCAGCCCCAGGACCCACATTAATCCTAGGCTCTGAGACTCTGTTCTCTCCGCCTTAGCCAATTAGTGTGGAATTTAATTGGTTCTAATCGGCCTGAGCAAGAGGAGCACAAAATTAATTTAATGCCTTAATTTTGAGTTTCACAGAAACCACGTCTGGAGCCCAAAGGACAATTAGCCCTTCCAAATTGGGGAAACGACAGAGCTCTCTTCATGGAGACAGGTAGCCCTTGCCCCTCCCCTGTCCCCACAAATCCCTCTCCTTCCCACACTGCAGGGCCTGGGGGCTTTGTCACTAGAGGTGCGGAATGGGCACCAGGGCTACAGCTGCTGGGAGAATGCAAAATGCAAACCAATTTAACCAGGGGAGAGCCTGCCTTGCAAACCCGGTCCTCGCAGATTACTCAAGGGCTGATTAACTAGAAATTATACAGAAAACTCCCTGGTTCTGCCACTTGGCCCAATCATCAGAAATGCTCTTTCTACTTAGAGACAGTGATCTCCAAAAGTCTGCTAGAGGGGAGGGGAAGGAGTGATTGGATTTGCTGTACTGTTTGCACAGAGCCAAACAATATATCCCTGTACAGGCATCACTGGCAGTTTGGGGGAACAGTGGGTAACTGAGATTTGGGGCCCCTTGGGCCATCACTGACGTTTGTCATTCAAGGATCTGACAAGTATGTGGGCACCTTCTGTGAACCAGGTCTTGCCCTCAAGGACCTCACCACCAAATTGGGGAGATAAGTCAACCACAGGGGCACCCATGTGTCTTGACTCTTACATTCAAGGACCCTCAGACCCAAAAGCCACCTTACCTGCAGACAGCAGAAACAACCACCTTCCGCTCTATCCCTGTGCACCAAAAGCATCCGTTCATTATAATCCCTTGTATAAGAGATAGCTCAGCCTCACTGAATGCTGAGGATGACATATGCTAAGCACATTGCATATGTCGACATCTTTAAGCCCATCAAATAACTTATGAGGAGGGTGGTTTTGTTATGCCCTTTATATAGACCAGGAAACTGAGGCATCGAGAGGTGAAATGGTTTGCCCAAGATCACAGCTGATAAGTAGCAGCAGGAGTTGAGCCCAGACAGCCTGAGTCATAGCTCCTGGCTCATAACCCCAAACTCTCTCTTCTGTCCCACATCTACCATCTACCCCTGGAGGTCAGCAGGGTATGAGTAATTATCCACCTGCCTCAGAGATGTGAAGTGACCTGCCCAAGGCCAAACAGCCAGCAGAGGACACATCAAAGGCCAGATAAGATCGGGACTGAACTACCCTTGCTGGGCTGTCACCAAAGGGAGCCTGTGTGGACCCCCCATCCACATGAACCTGAGCCACGCAAAGAGAAAACGAATCAACCGTTAAGGCCGGCCCGACTACAGAGCCCACTGGCTCGCGTGCTGTTTGTCAAGGAGATTAAGCAGCAGCTTCGGCCTCGCGGTACCTGCCCCAGCTCTGACTCGGCCATCAGGGGAAATTCAGAACAAATCTCTAGCTTAGTGGCGGGCTCCCAGGGCTTTCCCCAGAGACGTGGGCAACGTGCTGGGCACCACCCCGTGCATTTCTCTTCCAGGGAGGAATCTCAGAAATACTACCTGCCCCTAAGTAAAGTAACAGATGGTGACCAGAATAGTAACCACTACCACAGGGAGTGCTTAGCAGGGGTTCACCCACTGATCCTCACAACAAGGCTGACGGGGAGCCACGGATACTGTCTCCACATCGCAGATGAGGAAACGGGGGCTCTGGGGGAGGCCAAATCACATACCCCACTGAAATGCATGTTCTTAATCTTACTCCATGGTCCTGTGTGTGTTTAACTAGGACCTTTTGAAGATGTGAGGTTTAGTGAAGGTGTGGCCCAAATGAATGAGGTAGGGCCTCAGTCCGGACTGCTGGAGTGCTTTATAAGCAGAAGAAAGAGAAGGCCACGGGAGGCAGAAGCCGGAATTCAGCGGAAACTGGAAGAGCAGACATGGAGACAGGGCTCGCCACGTGGCGGGAGGCAGGACAAGGAGCCCAAGGATTGCAACAAGTCAGCACCAGAACACCGCAGGCTTTGGGGAGAAAGCATAGCCTTGCTGATGCCTTATTTTGGATTTCTAGCCTTTGAAACCATGAGCCAATAAATTCCTGTTGTGAAGCCAACTCAGTGTGTGGTATTTGTCAAAGCAGCCAGGAAACGGAGGCAGGCAGCAAGGTGCAGGCATTCCACAAAGGGCTCCCAGCCAGCCGGGGGCAGAGCCGGGATATGAACCGAGGTAGCCTGGCCCCCGAGCCCTCACTTCCAGCCATGCCATCACCTTGCATCTTGGATGCAACAAATGTATGAGTGAAAGAAGGGATACATTGAAGGCCCAGCAGCCTCTGGCATGTCCGTGGAAATGGGGCCACTTTTGTAAGGAGTCAGCAGAGAGGTCAAGCCTTGGAGAAGGCATCTGGGGGTGGGGCAGGGACAGTTACTGTCATGTCACTGGCCATGGGGCCCCTCCAGGGAAAGGGGCAGCTACGGGTTTTCAGGAGCCTTAGACGGAGCCTGCGTGGGCCTCTCACACCACCAAATGCTTCGCCCAGGAGAGAACCCATCAGCTCATGTCATCCATGCACTCCCTCTTGAAAATGTTCTTTGCCCCACCCTGACCTTCAGATCGGAGTCCTAACCTCTAACGTGATTCTCACGGCCCCCTGGGACCTGGCCCAGCTCTGTGGCCCCGCCCCCACCCCACCCCCTCGCAGACACGACACTCCAGCCATCAGAGCCACACCTGCCAGCCAGGCCACCCCACTGTCTGTGCTCTCTGTGTGCCCTCTCCTGGAACGCCTTCCCCTCATCACCTTTAAGACCTCTGAGAAGCCCACCCTGACCCCATGCGCAGTCTGGGTAGGTCCTCCTTCTCTATCACAGCTTGTTTCATGGAAATTACCTGCTTGAAATCAGCCAGACCTAAGCTCAACCCCCAGCTCTGCTACTTGCCAGCTGCCTGGTGTTGGACAGATCATCTCACCTCTCTGGGCTTCTCTTTCCTCGTCACTAAAGTGGCTGCACTGACACCTTCCTGGAAGTTTGATTTGCAGGTAAGGGACTTAGCACCTGGCACAGACTCATCACTCATTGAGTGTTACTTTTATTAAGTTCAGCATTACTCCATTCACTCATTCAATTTCATTGAATGCTTTGTGCTAGACACTGAGGGGTATAAAAATAGCTGAAGTATGCTATTATCTTTGAGGAACTCATAGTTTACTTGGGAGGGTGGTGG
>JAQZBX010031541.1:15205-26383 GCA_029593785.1 Cabassous unicinctus | reverse complement strand
AGAACTAGGTTTGGCAATTGCTTTGCTCACAGAATTTTCATGTTTGGCATGTTAGATCTTACTTTGCGATTTATTTAGTCAATAATGACAAGCTGGGGAAGCGGATGTGGCTCAAGTGATTTGGCTCCTGTCTGCCATATAGGAGGTCCAGGGTTCGATTCCCTGGATCTCCTGGTGAAAAGCAAGCTGGCCTGCACAGTGACCTGGCCCGAGTGGAGAGCTGGCCCATGCGGAGTGCTAGCCCATTCAGGAGTGCTGGCCCATGTGGAGTGCTGGCCCGTGTGGAGAGCTGGCGCAGCAAGATGATGCAACAAAAGGAAACACAGAGGAGAGACAATGAGAGATGCAGCAAATCAGGGAGCTGAGGTGGTGCAAGAGATTGAGCAGCCTCTCTCCACTCTGGAAGGTCCCAGGATCCGTTCCCGGTGCCACCTGAAGAGAAGATAAGCAGACACAGAAGAACACACAGAGAGCAGACAGTGAGCACAAAACAACGAGAGGTGGTGATGGGGAATAAAGAAATAAATAATTTAATAAATAATTTAAAAATGACAAGCTGAATTTCCTTTTAAATATTTAACTTTTAAATTCATATATGAATTACAGACTATGGACCTTGGGCAACTTAGAGTCACATAATTTGCTTAATGAGAAGGCAAAAACGTGAGAGCAGAAGAAACTATCAATATTATCGTGGAGGAGTTTGTATTTTCTGGATTTTTGTATATAAATTACACCCCGCCAGCATCAAAATGTGGTGTGCTGGGCATTGGATAGCATTTCATTGTTCAGACCCTCCTTCTCCTTTCAGGGAGCTAGCAGAGTCTTGAATGGTTGGGGGTATGGGGGAACCTGGTTTTTGGACAATTGGGACATGGTTGCAGTAGCCAATTTCAGAGGACACCTTTACCCCTAAGCAGAACTAGAGTGATTAGCTTAGAGATACAGGGATTGTAAAAGGAATGTCAGTAATATTTACTGTGCTTCTCTTATCACATTTCGGATATATTTTATTTATTTTTGTTTTTTTTATGTTTTGTCTTTAAAAAAAAATTTTCTTTAATTTTTTTATTTTTGTCTATTTTTAAAAAATTGTTATGAGGTATATTTTAGAAGAAGCAAGGTAGACATAGGTTAAAGGAAAACTGGGCACTCTGAGACTCAACAAATCTGTCCACCTACTTGTCTCTAAGCACTGACGTGGCTTAAACTGCATTTGACCCGGCGTTTCGGATTCAAGCCAGTAGGTGACTCATTATTTCAGATGTTTGGTTTGTGCTGTTATAGCTGAAGCAATTTGTAAGGAAAATAGGAAAACCCATTGTAAAAATATAGTCCGTATCCAGGAAGGAGAATCCCTGCGTCCTGACCGGAGGTGGGGTGCCTGTACATGGCTTATCCAACTTGTTTCACCTGGAAAATGTCCATCAGCAAATATTTAGATGGCAGTGCCGATTAGTATTATATTCTTGGATGTGAGTTCAAAACATGTGGGTATGAAGTTTGCTACCTGGTCCCTGAGAGAGAGCTGTCGATCCTGAGGACAGGCCAGCCGGCCTCCTATCACCAGGCTCCATTCTGAGGAAGTGGACAGATCACAGCACCAGCACCCACTCAGAAGGCTGCTCTCATCAGATGGTTTCTCTCTGAAGTCTGGGATGTGACATTCTCAATTTATATTCTTTCTTTATCGTTGCAGGCTGTCCATTCTATGTGTGATTTAGTAATTGTGGAATGTTTGGCTTTCTAGAATCAAAGAAAGACTATTGTAAAATGTCAAATTTTTATTATCTTTAACTTTTGCACCTTGTTTTGAAGTAAAACATTCTGCTAACTTATAAATGTATCCCTTTTCTCTTTCCTGTGCCTTGCTTCTTAACTATCCCAGGGGAGCACTGAGGAAAAATAACAGAATCTCCATTCAAATAGTGTGGTGAAGGAACTGTTTTAAGATTTGTAGGGCTCTCACTTTAAGCTGGCTGTTTTGTCCCAAATTAAACTTACAGCCATTTATTACTTTATTATAGAATTTTGATTAATTTGTTAGTTGGTGACTATATGTCAGATGCCTGTTTTGAGAGCTTTCAGCTGGGTGAATAATATTTTCTATCTCTTGAGCATGTGCCGGGAGCTTTATTTAGTCCTCCCAGGAACACTGAACAGCTTATATAACAGATGCAGTGAACAGCCAATATTCAGCTAGGTTAACTAACATGCCCAAGGTCACACAGCTCCTAAGGGGAAGAACATAGGTGTTACCCAAGTTGGCCTGGCACAGAGCTATGTTACCGCTCCCATGAAAAACAAGGGGAGTAGCGCTAACATGTTACGTGGTGTTCAGTGTCTTTAAGCCTTTCTACATGTCTAGTAATTTATAAATAGCCATTCTTTCAGAGAGGCAGGATAGCATAATGGTTGAGAACAAGGACAACTGTTTGACTTCCAGCTCTGAAACCTTCCAAGTGCCTTAACCTTTTTATGTCTTGGTTTCTCCATCAGGGGATATAACAGTACCTGTGGTTGTGAGGTTTAAATAAGTCAATATTTTTAAAGTATTAGAAGAGTGTCTGGTTCATAATTAGCATGCTGCAAGTATTTGCTATTTTTGTATTTTATCTTGAAGAATAAGAGGAGTGAGACTCACCCCCTACCCTCTCCCTCACCCCTTTCCTTCTTGCTTCATCAAGCAAGGTGCCTTGGGTCAGTTTGTGGAAATGGGAAGGGCTGGGGAAAGTCACGGACAGTCTGTTGGTGAGTGAAGACTTCTCACATGCCTGGTCTGGTCTTTATACTCTGGGCTGTGTACATAGTACCCAAACCCAGGTACTTCCACAGGTTTCCTGTTCTCCCTAAATTGTGCCTGTCCTCAACCTCTACCACATGTCCTATAAATATATCATTGTCCACATGGACATTGATTTAGTTCCCTTCCTGTTGTCCACCTAGTATGGCCACAATGCTGTGTCACAAATTGTGACCCCCTGGAGGGCAGGGACCAGGTCTGTGTGGATCTTGTAGTGCATTAAAAAAAAAAAAAAAAAGCTTTTCATCATGAAACTGTTTTGGGAGCATGAGTGTGAAGGGAGATCCCAAACCCCATCTTCCTCAACCATAAGACTGCAGGATAGAAAGACGTCCCCAGGGATCTCAAGACCTTGGGCTCTTGACTTCAGCTCTTTTACCTTCCTTAATCCAGGGACTCTGGAGGTCTTGTTCTACATCGTACTTCAAGGGCAGTGAGGCTTGAGTATGTCTTATCTGATTCCCTTGAGACAGAGAAATGGGTCGGTCATGCCTAACATAGAAGCTGTGTTCCTTGGGAGAGGACTCACTGTGAGGAGCAGTGGGAACCAGTTCCTCTGGTGTCTCCTACATTCCCTGTGTAAATGTTAACCTGGTAGTGACCAAGCACTGTGTACAATGACTGTTCCCAACCAGAAACCTTCCGTGAAGAGATTATGTGCCAAGCTACCAAATCTGGAAGTAGAAGGTGCCCGTTGCTTTTTGTCTAATGGGGCATTTTGAACTCAGGAATAGAGTCTGTTCCAACTGGTTGTGTAAGGAGACCTCTGTTTGTCTAGCTCTGAATCTTTTTTGAAATTCAGAAAGTAGAACAACCTGGATCAATAGGAGTTATTGAGCTGAGCATGTGTTTATAGGTACCAGGATTTTTCAGAGATGAGGGGTGATCAGGAAGAATTTAATATAGATGGAAATAGAAGTGAAGAAAGTGAAAGATACTCAAAACAAGCCAATCCAGTACATAATTGTGAAACTTTTGGTAGGGAGAAAGGGAAAAGAAATGCCAATCCCCTGATAGGGTAGAGAATTTATGCACTTTACCCTGAGAAATATAAACCAAGCAGGAGACAAACCTAAGAGAGCTCTGACTTTGTGTTGGTACCAGAGTATCTTCCAGAGTTAGAAATTCCCTCAACAGAATTTGTGTGGATTTGTATAGGCTTCCTTTCCACAATCTAAGTAATTCATCCTCCCAATCCTTTGGGGGAGATGCTCTGTGTCCGTCCTAAGCTGTTGAAACAGAATGCCTTGCTGTTTCTGGTTCTTTCTGATCTCTTCCAAAGTTCCGTGACTGGAATTTCTGCCACACATGTAACTTCTCTTTGACTGATAACTGTACATCCCTGTTACTTGCTAAAAAAAATATTGTACTATTTGATAATTCAGAAATAGGTGTTCTTTTGTTAACTCACAACTTCTCAAAAAAAAACCAAACAAACATGTATACCATACAGGATTCCCATACCTCACCCCACCACCAACAACTTACACTGTTGTGATGCATTTGTTACAAATGACGAAAGATCATTGTCATACTGTTACTGCTATCTGTGGTCTCTAGCTTATATTTGGTGTATTTTTCCCACAAATCATCCTATTATTAATACTATGTATTGGTATTGTATATTTGTTATAGCTCATGAGAGAACATTCTTATATTTGTACTGTTAACCACAGTCCATCATTCACCACAGGGTTCACTGTGTGATATGGTCCCCTGCCTTGTACATCCAAAGTGGACCCTCAGTGGCTCTTAGTTTCATCACAGAGTTGTACTGTCATCAGCTCAGTCCATTTCAGAACGTTTTCATTACTCCAAAAGGGAAAATCCCATATCCCCTTATACACCCCCATCATTGACCCTTAGCATTGATATAGTACCTCCTTTGCCATTGCTGTAAAAATATTACAATATTACTATTAACTATAGTCTATATGTTACATTAGCTATATTTTTACCATATATCTCCATATTCTTAGTACCTTATAATTTAGGAACATTCTTGTATTTGTACTATTATTCACAGTCATCAACCACCACTGAAATCACTATGTTATACAGTCCCTAGATTATCCTCTAGTTTATTTTCAATTCACATTAACCTCCCTAGACTACCCCTTTCAGTCACAACCACATTTATAAATCAGCAATGTTAGTTATACTCACTATAATGTGTGACCATCATCTCCATCCATTTCCACACATTTACATTTCCCCTTATTAAACATTTTACTTCATTCAGCATCAGCTTCCCCTTCTCAACCCACATTCTATCCCTAGTAACTTGTACTCTAGAGTTTAACACCATAAATTTACTCATCGTATTTAGTTCATACTAGCGAGACCACACAATATTTGTCCTTTTGTGTCCAACTTATTTCACTCAACATAATGTCCTCAAGGTTCACCTATGTTATCATATGCATCCCAAGTTCATTTCCTCTTACAGCTGAATAGTATTTCATTGTATGTGTATACCACATTTTGTTTATCCATTCATCAGTTGAAGGACACTTGGGTTGTTTCTATGTTTTAGCAATTGTGAGCTAGGAACATTAGTGTGCAAATGTCTGTTCGCATCATTGCTTTCAGTTCTTCTGAATATATTCCTAGTAGTGGGATTGCCAGGTCAACGGCAGTCCTATATTTAGCTTCCTGAGGAACTGCCAAACTGCCTTCCATAGAGGCTGCGCCGTTTTACATTCCTACTAACAGTGAAGGAGTGTTCCCATTTCTCCACATCCTCTCTAGCACTTGCAGTTTGCCATCTTTTTAATAATGGCCATTCTGTAAGGTGTAAAATGATATCTCATTGTAGTTTTGATCTGCATGTCCCTAATATAGTGATGTTGAGCATCTCTTTATGTGCTTTTTGGCCATTTGTATTTCTTCTTTGGAAAAATGTTCAAGTCTTTTGCCCATTTTTAAATTGGGTTGCTTGTCTTTTTATTATTGAGTTGTATGATTTTTATGTAACATGGAGATCAGACATGTGGTTTCTGAAAAATTTCTCCCAATGAGTATGCTTCCTTTTTACCTTCTTAACAAAGTCATTTGAAGCACAAAAGTGCTTTTGAGGCAGTCCCATTTATCTATTTTTCCTTTCGTTGCCTTTGTTTTTGGTGTAAGAAATCTGTACCTACCACAAGATCTTGAAGATGTTTCCCTACATTTTCTTCTAGTTTTATGGTTCTAGCTTTTGTACTTAGGTTCATAATACATTTTGATTTAATTTTTGTATAAGGTATGAGATAGGGGTCCTCTTTATTTCTTTTAGCTGTGGATATCCAGTTCTTCCAGCATCATTTATTGAAAAGACTGTTTTGACTCAGCTGGGAGGGCTTGACAGCCTTGTAAAAAAAATCACTTGACCATAGATGTGAAGTTCTATTTCTGAATTCTCAATTCAGTTCAATTGGTCAATATGACTATCTTTATGCCAGTGTCATGCTATTTTTACCGCTGTAGCAAAATAATATGATTAAAGTCAGGAAGTGAGAGCCCTCCAACTTTGTTCCTTATACTTTTGGGTATTTGGGACCACTTACCCTTCCAAATAAATTTAATAATTGGCTTTTCCATTTCTGGCAAAAAGGCTGTTAGGATTTTTATTGGGATTGTGTTGAATCCCTAAATCAGTCTGGGTAGAATGGACATCTTAATGATGCTTAGTCTTCCAATTCATGAACACAGATTGTCCTTCCATTTATTTAGTTCTTCTTTGGTTTCTTTTAGCAGTATTTTATAGTCTTCTGAATACAGATCATTTATGTCAGTAGAAATGCTACTGATTTTTGCATATTAATCTTTTATCCTACCACTTTGCTGAACTCATCTATTACTTATAGTAGCTTTGTTATGGATTTTTCAGGATTTTCTAGGTATAGGATCATAACATCAGCAGATAGTGAAAGTTTTACTTCTTCCTTTCCTATTTGAGTGTCTTTTATCTCTTTTTCTTGCTTAATTGTGCTAGCTATAAATTCTAGGACAATACTGAATAATAGTGGTGACAGTGGGCATCCTTGTCTTGTTCCCAATCTCAGTGGGGAAGCTTTCAGTCTTTTACCATTGACTACAATGTTAGCTATGGGTTTTTCCTACATGCACTTTACTATGTTGAGGAAGCTTCCTTCTATTCCTGTCTTTTGGAATGTTTCTATCAATAAAGGATGCTATGTTTGGTCAAATGCCTTTTCTGCATCAGTTGAGAGGATCATGTAATTTTTCTTCTTCAGTCACTAATTGATTTTCTTGTTTTGAACCACCCTTGCATACCTGGGATAAAACACACTTCATCGTGGTGTGTAGTTCTTTCAATGTGCTTTTGGATTAGGTTTACAAGATTTTGTTGAGGATTTTTGCATCTATATTCATTAGAGAAGTTGGTCTGTAATTTTCTTTTTTCATAGTATCTTTATCTGGCTTTGGTATTGGGGTGATATTGGCTTCATAGAATGAGTTTGGTAGTGTTACCTCACTGATATAGTCCAGTCAAAAGCGTCTCATACCCTGAGGAATGGATTAGTTCAAAAACATAATTTTTCTTTTTGGGATTCAAAGAAGAACTTTAGACTGTCACAGGGTGGCTTGTCATTCCTGGATATTGATATTAGACATAATATCACTGTGTGAAAACTCTTAAATGGACCACCAAATAGAAGTGATTTGAAGGGAGCCGTTACTTTTTAGAGGTGTTCCACATGCAGTACACCGTGTGCCCTTCACAGCCCTCCTGTGCTGGCTCTCAGTCTCCCATTCAGTGAGGGCTCAGTCTGTCAGGCCCGTCAACCACATGTTCATGTCAGTTGTGTGCCCAGATTGAGCCACAAGAAATTTAATGGATGTAGGTGTTGCCCTTTATTCTTTTCTATCCATGTTCTAAATGTGCCTAGTTCTTGTTTTTTCTGCCTCAACTAACAAACTTCCTTTTTGTTCCTTCACATCCTCCCAACAAAGGTTTCCACTGAATTCTACTCCCCTCATTTAACTAGTATAATTCTTGGTTTTAACAGTGCTAATTATTCCAAAAGAATGTCTTGTTTAATTTTTGTTAAAAAGAAAGTGCTCTCTAAAGGTCAGAGGGTCGATGATGTTTTTAAGGACTACAGGGCAAATTTTCTTTTGAGTTGGTCTCAGGATTTACTTTGAATTTTACATTGTCATCCTATATTTCTATCCCAACTGTTCTGCTTTTCCCTTCCCAGATGATTTCATTGAAAAGCAATGGCAAATTATGACTGGTCTTTTCTGCTAGAGCCTTAACAGATAGTTTATTCCCAAATGTAAACATTTTAGTAAGCCTTTTGTTTAGTGACTCATTAATTTGATGAGGAAAATGTCCTAATAAAGATAAAGAAACTGTAAACTGCTTCAAAAGCTGCAGAGAAGAAAATGTTGGGGCCCTTTGTGTCAAGTACTTCCCCTTGTTCTTTGAATTTCATTTGTCATTTGGTCATGGGAACAGGCAAACTGGTCATTTGTGGGCTATGTTCTCATGTTAATTCTTTTCTATAAACTTATATGCCAGTTTATGGATGTTTTACTTCCAAGAGTATCTTTCTGTATAGACAGGACTTTGTGGGAGATGTTTTATGAAAGTACTAAATAATTGTCCCCTCTTCCACCACAAGCCAGCCCATTAAATGTGTTACTCTGCTAGAGCTGAGAAATACTTAGTTGATTTTTTATTGGTAAACAGTTTGATTTTCTCAGAACTGTCACCTACTCCCAGGTATAAAGAACCAGAGATCCCTCAATAGAATCAAAGGCTTGAGAGAAGAGGAAACATCTTTATCTATAAGCCTGTGGTTACATAAAACATGATATGCATTATTCGAGTATATAAAATTCCTCTAGAAGTATTATGGCCTTATTTTGTTCTACATGATTTTGGTAAAGCTCAATGTGCCAGCATGGATGTAACTATTTCTAGGTTTTGTATGAGTGTTTAGGGGAAGTATAAATGTGTTCCATGTAAAGTTCCCTTTGTAACAGTAGAGTATATTGACCCTTATTGAATCCAGGAGTAAATGTCATAGATGTTTTTAAAAACAGTTGTCCAGCAATTTTGCATTTAAATTTCAAGAGACATTTGACTGTCTTAGTAGTTCTGAACCTTTCCAGGAAGAAGACCCATTTCTAAACTGAAAAAAAGTTTCAATAATATCCTTTTAAATTATCTTTGATAAAAACTGTATTTTAAAAACTATTCTTAGTTGTAAAAATGCATAAAGTCAGAAAAGTATGAGTTCAATATAGTTAGTAAAAAAAATTCAAGAGGCAAGGTAAATTGACTTTGCGGCTCTAGCTATACTATAAAGAACTTGGATTTTGTTTTATGTTTATAATCAGTTAATACCTTTACTTATCTAAGTTTTATCTATTCCCTTGTCAGGTACTTGTCAAGTGGGAAATAAAATGATCCAAAGGTAACCTTTTATTACAACATACCTCTAAAATGATTACCCATTTTTTTTGTTATTACTGGCTGGCTCTTCCTGGTTAAAATAAAAAAGAACAAAAAAGTGAACTATGGTGTGACATTAGCTATAGTAAAGTGATGTGTATGAAATTGTGTAGGTTTGTATTATGGCACCTCAAAGCAGACACAGAAAGTCAAGTTTCAAAATGATATAAATATATTTCAGTTAGACATGGTTATTTTCTTTCTAATCATGTAGATCTCTGAAATGCTCTTTATAAGGTGTGGTCTTGCATACTACACAGATCTTACTCTGAAGTGACACCTGCAGGGGTCAGGTTTAATTCTGGGCTTTAACATCTAGTAATTGTACAGTGAACCAGTCCTCGGTGCAGAAGGGGCTCTCTGTATGGCCGTTATTCATTTAGGCTCTCATTTGGCCGACTATCTCATGCCCCTCCTTTGGACAGGGCATCGGGCTGGGCCTTGGGGATATGAGGTAACCCAGACTAGCGCCTGACCTCAAGGAGCCAACCCATGACCTGTTGGAGGAGACAGACATGAAGCAGCAGTTTTGCTGCTGTGTGACAAGCGCTGTACAGAAGCCAGGACAGGCCAGGGCCTGCAGCAGACACGAGGATGCGGGTCAAGGAGGTGCCAGGGGAAGGATGTCAAAGAGTGGAGGCATTTGAGCTGAGTCTTGACTGCTTACATCAAAATCTAAAGCTGTTCCTTACAGTAGACTTTGAATAGCACTGCCGATGTAAACTAGATGTAGATGACCCCCTATATTTTTTAGGTAAAACATGATATTTATAATTCTTCCACTTTTTATGGAAATGGAAACTTGGGTGCAGTGGAAAGCGTAGTCTGGGTCATTCAGGGTTGAGTTTGAATCCTAGCTGCCGCCTAATAAGTACTTGAGCGTTCTGAACTTCACATAGAAAGGGTATAATAAAATCTGCCACACTTGTTGGTTGGGAGCATTAAATGAGATAAGATATGTGACAATAATTGTTAGTCTCTCCCCTTTCCTTAACACTAAAGTTGAATGGCTTTAAGAAGGTAATGTATTTTGAAGGGTGCCTGATGAAACAAGAAAGCAAAGTTAGTAACAGGATAATGAGCAAAACTCATATTGGCTACCATTTATTATGCCAGACACTATTCTAAGTACTTTACATTATATTAACTCATTCAATCTTTGTAATAACTCTATTTTTTTCATCCCCATTTTACAGATAAGAGAATTGAGGCCAGAGTGGTTAAAATTAGAGTTAACCGTGCCTTTCTGGATCCAGAGCTCTTAAATACCTGATGGAGCTTTTGAAGAGGGTAATGAAGATGACAGTAAAAATACCTGAGATTTTTACAGAGTTTTATCCTCTGGGGACCACATCTATGTACATTTTTACTTTTGTTTCTCATAAGAAAAAATAGGAGATGGCTAGAAACTCGAGAAAACTGTGGCCTCTGAAGGGAAAGTGAGTTGCTCTAGGCCTACTAAATCAATTTGTGGCCGAGTTGGCAGAAGAACTTTTTCCACTTGACTCTTGTGTGAGCATTGGTAGAATGAAAGGTAAAACAGCTTGTGTTTGGTATCCTTCTGATATATGGTTGCTGTTAAAATTTTAAAATATCAGACAGACACAGGGAGGTTAATTGCATTGCTCAAGGTCACATGTCATGTTGGTGGCCAACTGTGATGAGAAAGGGCAGAGCCAGCCTCTCAGCCACACAGCTTCTGAATGACCCAAATGAAAGAGTTGGAGAAGTATTGACAGGTCTATCTTCTGGGCCTCTTGGGCCTGGGGTGCATTCCTCCCTCTGGGATTCTGGAACCACTGGGGAGGGACATGAAACTGGCACAGGGACCCTCACTGGCCCTTAGCTCAGATGCCTCTGCCAGAGTCACGAGGCTCCTTCCTTCTTCCCTCCCTCCCCCCCATGC
>JAQZBX010031541.1:0-15105 GCA_029593785.1 Cabassous unicinctus | reverse complement strand
TTTATTTTAGGAGGCACCGGGAACCAAACCCGGGACCTCCCATGTGGGAAACAGGCGCTCAAGTGCTTGAGACACATCTGCTCCCCAGTGCAATTTTAAAGTGAGCAAGAGAGATGAGAAATGAAGTGAGGTTGGACCAAAAGCCTCTTGGAATTACTGTGGTGTTTTGCCCTGTAGCCCAGGATCCAGTTACAGATGCCTGTGATTATGGCCTTTACAAACAATTGTCAGAGAAATTCATACAATTTCCAAAGGCTACAGCAGACGAGCAGATGTGGAATTAAATTTCAGTTACCCATAATGACTTACATGTGGCCTGAGTCCTGTGTCCAAGAGGTGTGGGATGCAGAGACAAAAGCAAAGAAATGGCTATGTCCGTTTTCTGTTTGTCTTTTCCTATTATGTCATTGATTCTTCGTCTGCAGGTCCTTAAAGGCAGTGAAATTCTTGCATAACAGTTAGCTTGCAGTATCTAACAGTGTCATCATTTGTCCTATGTAGTAAGAAAGCTCTAATCTATTTTTTCACAATTTATAAGGCAAGGATTTTAGATGACTATAAGAAATATCTGTATTTTATTATTAATCACAGTGCATTGAAGGAAAAGATTGAAAGAGTAGGAGTAGTTTTAATACTCTGACAGTTGTTTCTTTTTGAAGCAATTGCTACTAGGTTTCTCCCTACCTCAAATACAGAATTAAGCTTACTCCCTGAGTTTCGAAATCCAGAAAGCATTCATTAGGCAGTGAAAAAATTAAAAAGAATATTTCCAGTCTTCATATATCTAAAAAGAATATTCTATTTCTTATTATATTGAAATGTCCTTTTCTAAAGATTTTCAAATAATAATAGCTAGAAAACACAGCTCATACGGTATAGATAAGCAGAGGACCCTACATTGAGTGGGACAATTTAAAGACTGACTTTTCCCCCTTTATACAATCTGGAAGTGTTTTGCTGTCATTTTACTTTAATGGGTGTACCGAGTACACAGGGGGAGTGGAGCAGGAGTGTGTGCCAGCCTTGCATGTCAGCACTGGTAGGCCACTTAAACCATCCTGAGTGGTAGCACTCATCACAGACTCGGGTACCTGAGTGTACTGAGATTTTGTGGTGACTGAAACAAAGGGTAGAGGAGGGAGCAGAGGATGAGGAGCCTGTGGTATACCAGCTATGCGGTGACTCTGTGTGTCTGGGCTTCAGTTATTTCATTTTTGACACAAGGGCACTGCTGTTCCTGTATTCCACACAGTACTTCTGGAAAACCAGATGGGATCCCATGCCTCTGCACATGAGACAACAGGAACGTCAAATGGGATAACATGAAATAGCTACAACCAACCAATCAATCAATATTTGTATAGTGCTTTATCATTATAAAATGATCTCACTTAATTGTCAGAGCTGCTCAGTGAGGTAGCATAACAATGATCCCTGTGCTAGAGATGAGGATAAAAGCTCATCATAGAGGTTTGAGTGACTTTCCCAAGGCAAGGGAAAGTAAAATGGATAGTTATTGACCATCCATAGGCCCTGTGCTAGGCAGAATCTCATGTATAAGCTCCTTATCCAAACCTCAGTGACAAAGCTGGAATTTAAACTCAAGAATTTGAACTCCTCCTTGGTGCTGTTCCTTCCTCCTCAAGTTCTTTGGAGAGATAAAAAGCACTATATGAAAATGGCCTTGTCACTCCTTCCTCTTTAAGCTCTGAGGTTCCATGGCCTTTTGGACCACTAGGAGGTAGTAGAAGGGCCTGTGCTGCTTGTTTAGCTACTTTATCTACCCCAGCCTGACTCCTAGATTTCCCATCTGTAAAACGGGGTTAATAGCCTAACCCATATAATTATTGTGAGATTTCATGGAGACAGATCCTATGTGTGCTTATTTTAGCACAGTATCTGGCACTTAGGAAGCAGGTAGGGACCAGCCCACAAAAGGACCTAAGAGCTGGAGTCACACCCCTCATTTGGAGTCACACTGCTTTCCCTGGTCTAGCAAAATGCCTTTGCTCTGTCCTCCGTGCCTTTCCTGAGAAGTTCTTCACCCTGGTTGGCTTTTCTTCCTCATAAAAGGGGAGCCTGAAAAACTGTAGGAGGCTTCTGTTCTGATTTTTTCTGTTTTAATCTAAATTTTATGAAAACCCTAAACTGGTCAACCCCTTCCCTCCCCAACTGAAATCTTGAGCTTAGAATCTCCGTTTAGAATGTCCTTCTAATCAACTGCTTCTCAAGAGTCCAGAGTCATTATCATTAGGCCAGATGATTTCAACATAAACTAGCAAGACCCTTTATTGAGCATATAGAAGAAAAACCATTCTTAAAACGATCAGTCCTTAAAATAATCTAAGTCATTGATAGTAAATTTACTGAATGAAACTTAATGGAATGGGAACAAATCATTCCCTTATGTAATTTCCAGGGGTGCTGTTGATGTAAAGTGCTCCTGCAGGGGTAAAGAGGCAGCCAGTCTGCATTAAGCTGGATGAAAATAAATGTTGAAAAGCTTTATTTATTACTTAGTTATATTTATTTCTTGTTATTGCTAATCTTATGAATTCTTCTACCGTAACTGTCCTCAGACCTCTTGCTTCTGATTCTCTGTAGATGAGGATGCTCCAGTGACTTGCTTTGTCTTTTCCTCTTCTAAAATCCCCATTAAAATTCTTGATTAGATATATTAAGGTGGAATATAAATGGAAAATATTCTCATTAAATAAAATTTCAAAGAGCAGTTTTTCAAGAGTCTTACAAATCAATCAGTCCAATCAATCAACAAATATAAATTAAGCACTAATGTTGGGCATTGTGATAGATGCGTCTTTCTACTTGACTCGTTCCTGAGAAATGAGAAGATTCAAATCACGGCTCTAATTGTTTGCAATGGTCTGACCCACAATGTAGGAAAACAGCCAGATTGTAACTAACAGCAAAATCTCTGGACTTGGGTCACTTTATAGGTCATGTGAGGGTCTTTTTGCTTTGCTTGAGTGCAATTTTTCATCTCTTTCTGTTGCAGAGTCAGATTCTAAAAGGCAGAGGAAATAAACTACACTTTTGTACTGGGTTTGAGTGAATCATCACTGTTACTACTGAGTATACCTTTCTAGAAGGGACTTGTGGACCACAGCTATTCTGAAAAGGCATTCTCCCTACTACTAAATTGTAGGTTCTAGAGAGCAGAGGGTGTGATTTGAGTCTCTGGGTCCCCCACAGTCCTCACATATGTTGTTGGTGGATCATGTGCTAGTTTTTGCTTTTTGACAGGACAGGTAACTAGGAGCAAGTATGCTACTGGGAGCCTGGAGTTTGAGAAGGAGTGGAGTAGAATGGTGTCAAAAGCCTTGTACCTAAATGATTCCTGAAAGGTATCATTTATTTACCCAGAGAAAGTTGGTAGTGAAGCAAAGCCATCTCACCCTTGGTAGAGGAAAGTACCTGTGCCCAGGTGGAGGCTCTCTTGAGATAAGATGCCCTTGGAATGCCTAAGACCCCTGCTGTGTGTGTGAGAGACAGAGAAGAGAGAGAAAGAGAGAGAAATAGCCTAACCTCTTCTCAAACAGGGTTTAATGTCACTAATCAGAATGGAATTGCTAAAATCTCTATACCAGGAACATTCCCTCTTGGGAGAAAAGGAAATTATCAACTAAACCCTGATTGTAGGTGCCCAATTCCAAAACTACCCAAATGCTCCCTGCTAGAGAAAGCCTTGTTTAGACTCTTTAATTGGCAGAAAATGCTTCTTCCTCTTCTTTCTTGCTGTACAATATCATAGTTCTTTCTGCTCAGTATTGCTTTTGAAAAACCCATAATATTTATTTTATTCTTCCTGTGATTGACATTTTGTTTTTGTTACAAAGACACTGTGCTGGCATTTCCTACCTTTGCACTGATCCTCTAGGAAGGTGAAGCATGAACTACTATGCCAGAGGAGGGAGCATAATTAATATCTTTGTGATTTTGTCCAAGTTCTTGAGAAACTATTCAAACTCGATTATCGTGGTATTTGCCAGTTGAGGTCAAGCCAACATCTGTACTTGTCCTTCTTTCCCAGAGGGCATGATAAGAAAAGAGAAAGAGAAGAGTTCAAAGAATTGGAAACAGAGTTTTCATTAGGATAACATTTGGGGTCAGGTAAACATCTCCTTCAAGTTTCATTGAAAAATTCCAGGAGGCTAAGGGCAAAATCTCCAGAAGACTTGTTTCAAGGGGTGTATATAGCTCAGTAGAAGATTCGCCTTTTAAAAATTGAAAAACAAAAAACAACAAACCTGGGTATTGCTTAGGGGACTCTTAAAAAAATAGAAAAGAGAAAGGATATGATAACAAAATTTATTTTTCTCGTTTGGAAAGTATGGAAGGCCTGGAAAAGATTTTCTCCAGTGACTAGGAAATTCTTCTTTGCCTATGGGCCAACTTTCCTTCCAGGAGCTGTGGAGTGATTTCTTAAGCTTGTGAACTTGAGTCATGAATGCAGACAACAGGGACTCAGCTGGGGACAGAGAACAGCATGACTGTTCTTACTCAGGCAGGCACATTCTGATGTGCCTGTGCTTAAGCCTATAGCCTGGATTTTGGTTGTTCACTTGTGTGTTGTTCCAGTTGCCAGTCTCAGGGTTCAGATGACACCTTTAACAAGAGTTAAACTCTTATGTAACTTAAAAAAAAAAGTTGAGACAAACTGTCCCTCTTGACCCTGAAGGAAATTAAGCCACAGTGGAGAATGTAGAATGTCTGTCCTGGAGATCTTAAAAAGTAGAACATAAAAATTAGGTCACTTAAGTAAGTCGGCTTGGAGGCTGACCAAATGGCATCTTACAGCATTCCATGTTTATAAAACAACTCGTGTTAATATTCATATATCTTTAGAGTGTAAGGAAAATCAGTTCTTTGTTACACTCCATGTAGAAATGGCTGTATCTCTCATTTGCATTGTATGATATTATTGCTTGAGGAGACTTAGGAGTGAGTGGGAGGGAGGAGGTAAGGGGGCTTGTCATTTAAGACCTTGACATTCAGGCTTGTCAGAGGATGGCACCGAGAGGACACTTGGCTTATACAGACCTCACTTGACTGAGCAAACTAACAAAATCCCCAAAGAACTTTACTTAGCTCGAGGGCACTTCCTGTAATGAACTATTGCATTACTAATGATGAAGTTTCCTGGCATTAAGTGATCTATAAAATGCAAAGAGGTTGTTTGCTTCAGTGCCATTGGAACTATTGACTTAAAAAAAGTTAAGAAGATTGTCTGAAGCAAGATTTTAAAATCATCTGGCTCCCGTATGACAAAAATTAAAAAGTCAAAGGAAAGGTTCTTTGTGGAATGCCAAACCACAGTTAACATAGTTCTTGATGATGTTGAATTCCCACTGTCCCCAGGGCTGACTTCTACGTCTACAAAATCACATCCAGCTCTAATGTCCACCACATAGTGGCAAGTCAGTTTCCCTCCTTCCTGCTGGCCTTAAAGAGACATACTTCATGGGCTTAAGAAGGTCTTGCGTTTTTAGGAATCGGAGAAATTGAAAGCTGTTAAAGGTATTCAGCGGACAGAAAAGTAAAAGGTAAAATTGGAAGCATTACTTTTTTTTTGCAGGCAATTCATGGAAACTCTTTTTTCTCCCATTCTTTTTTGAATAAAGATTTATCTTAGGAATTTAAAATAGGAGGTTATGATGATCCTCAGTGACTATTTCTTGAAACAGTCCATACTTCATTGACTGGACATAAGACTTTCCCAGGGAACTAGAAACAGACGTATATTATCTTCCCTTTGCTTTTCTTTGTCTTTCTGTTGTTGTTTGTTTCTTGTTTTATTTTCCTGGGCAGGCAAAAATGAAGGATAGAACTCTAAGCTATAACATTTGGTTTTACTGCTGTTTTCTTTCCCTGTTCCATTTTAAAAAGGACACAATCATTAAAACAAGACCCTATGTTTTCAGTTCATTCTCTCTTTTAACTTTTATTTGAAGTTAGTTCTGCCATTTGGTGGTTTCCAAGATGTTTGGTTATTTACAGTGGAATCCTTTCTTTCAAATGAAATCTTAGGTTTAACCCTAATATATGAAACAGAAAAACTGCAGCTGCTCTGGGGGTTTGTCCTTCAGCCTTTCCCTGCCCATAGTATTTGAGCTCCCAGGGCCCTGTGGTTTAATCTGCTGGTAAGAACACAGTACCAGCAGGGAGTGCCTGGATTGCAGCCCCCAGCTCTGCCAAGACTACGTGTCACTTCACTTCTGGACTCCTGTGCTCTCTTTTATGAAATGATGGCTCTGCACCAGATTATCTCTGAGTTCTTCCTGCCCTAACAATCAGCAGTTCTGAGTTACACACAGTGAGCATTGAGGCGGTATAATGCTTGGTGACCGAGGAATAGGCACAGCAAGAGTAGAAGGTTTGGTAAAGGAAGAATCATTGTGATCTAGCATGAATGGTTTTCAGTTCATGCAAATGAAAGCTCAGGAACCAAAACTGTGGCATCAGCAGAGTTGTGTCTGAGGAAATGTTTTCCAGAGATTGCAGTGAGGCGTTACCCCAGAAGACTCTGTGGAGAAAGGGAGTTATACCAGTTGTGGGTGGTTGTTTACCATTGATTGTCGTTGAACTTGCTGATAAGTGGTTAGCTGTTAATAAATAAAACAATTTCTCTTACTAAAGAAACTTAGTCCCCTTCACTTTTTTTTTAAGTTTGGAAATGCATCTGAGGCATAGCTCAAGAATCTGTAGCTGACTAACACATTTGGGTCAAGAATGGGGATGGTGAGGCCAAGGCCAGGGTTCCGTTGCTCTGTGGGCTAGTTAGCTGGGCTGGGCTCTGTGGCCAGACTGGACTTTTAACCCTGACCAGCTGTCTCTCAGATGTGTGTCATGGGTCTCAGGGAGAGGTTAGAGGGTGGGGAAGGAGATCAAAACTCAGTGTTTCCCCCTGGGACCAAGCAGGGCCTCTGTCCTACTAGGGGCGGGCTTGGCCATCCCATCTTGGCACATGAAGGGTACCCTGTCTACATCTTCAACAGCTGAAAGGAAAATCTGAGATACTCCCTACAGATAGAGTCTGAATGCCTGCTATTAGTGGGTTTCTTCAGTCTGAAGACAAAATCCCCTGTCCAAAGTCATATTGAAATAATGCTCCATGTTCTCAACATGAACATACCCTCCTCTCCTTTGGGAATTGGTAGAAAGGTTGCCATTAGAAGAGAAAATCGGCTTTTGTTTTAATTTCTAAAAGTCTATTGTTCTCTGTGACTTTGTAGTTCTCTGTAGTTCTGGTTTCTTTATTTAGTTAAACATCATTTTATAATTAAAATGTGAAACACTTGCTTTTCATCTGTAAAAGATTAGGGTACAGCAGTTTTATGAAAATTGTGTGGAAAAATAGGATTCCAATGCACACCATTGTTCTATATGAAGAGATTTTTAGTATTAATTAAACATGGAACATTTTCCCTTGGTTCTCAACATAAACAGAGTAATACATGAGGCCTTAGTTGGATTTCATCTTTGCCCAGGGAAGAATTAGATTTAGTTATAATTTGTTTCCTATAAAAAATAGGAAAGACAGTAGTTTGAAATAAAATATCTCAAACACTTTTTTAGTTTAAAAAATGTTTCATTATATAAATTGGAACAACAGAATTATTAAACTTATGCATCTCTTAATATGTGCTCCAACTTACCCCATCAAGAGTCTTAGTCAATTGTAACATGGGTGTATAAATTAGAATTTTAAAACTTGCATTGGTTTTCTTCTCCAGAAATAATTTGTGATGAATGCTCCAGAGCAGTGGCCTCCAAACTTTGTTTTAACAGTGAATGTTTTCTTCAAATAAAATTTCAAGTTGAATTCTAATACAGAAAAAATGAATGATAAAAGCAGAGATTCTCCAGTTGCTGTGGTTGGAGTGGGGTGGACATTTGCATACTTGCTCTTCTGCCCCCACCTGCCAAACTCCAGGGTTCCTGCACTGAAAACCACTCTCCGTGGTAGACGGTTACAACAGAATTTAATCCACTTGCTTCAGGGGTGAGTGGGGGTGGTGCTGGGCCTTTCCTTCTTGACTAACTCTAGATGGTGCACTCATGGAGACATTTGCTTCTATCATCTTTGACTGTGGGTGGTTATTTTTAGTTAAGCAACAGTTAGTTGCAAACTTAAAAGCTAACCACCTAAGCAAACCAGTGATTTTTTCTCTATCTTGAAATTGTACCTTTACATCTAACTCCTCCTTGGAGTTTAGTTCAAATGCCACGTTTCTCACTCCTTTCTAATCTACGCCAGGAAGGTTTTCTCCTTGTGAATTCAGTTTTATATCTGTAGCTACAGTGCTTACACCATGGTGGACATTCATGTTTGTGAGCCTTGTAGGAATGAGTTGTGTTTTTTTCTTCCATTTTATACCCTATTCTGGTTGATTGTGTTCCTGCCCGTTTTCTTTCCTCCACTAGATAATAAAAAGCAACACAGCATTATTTCAAAATGTAGATAATGCTGGAGTATCTTTTAATCTTTGAACAGATTGGAGTAGCTCAGAGCTCTAGAAAAGAAAGGCACATTCTTGTGTAAATGTACAATTCTTAGATGCATCTGTATCCAAATGCTATGAGGATAAAATGGCACTGAAAGTGGTCTTTCCCGGTCTTTATAGGTGCTCATATATTGAATCAGCATGTATTGCGCACCTATATAGAGAGTTATTTGCCTAAGCCTGGAAGAGATACAGAGATGAGCTACTTCCTATGCATTACCTCCCTAAATACATACACCATCCCCACCAGGTGGGTGCTATTATTATTTTACTTACATTGTCATTTCTTCCCTGACCCACTTGACATGCTTTTCTGGGATAATCTCATCCTTAAACCCATGGCTTCAATCACCTCCTATATGTCTGATAAATTCACAAACTGTATTGCCTGCTCTGAACTCCTTTTCTAAGTTACTGCCTACTGGAAGCCCCCATACCTGGTTGCCCAACCAAGTGCCTCAAACTGAAAATTCCCCAGCAAAGCAAATTTTCTTCTCCATCCTCACCACGTCTGTTTTTCCTGGGCTCTCTTTCTTGGTCAAGACATTATCATCTGCCCACACATGCATTCATTCAACTGATGTCTTAGGTGCTATTCCAGATATTAGGGATCTTTACCAAAACAGATGAAAGGATTTGCCTTCATGGAACTTATATTTTAGTGGATAGACAAACAACTAATAAAAAAAAATGTGTATATAGCTACATCTACATCTATTTATATCTCTCTGTCTCAATCTACTACCATCTCTATCTATCTGTCAATTTATCGATGGATATCAGGTAATGGTGAGAGATATGGAGCAAAATAAAGCAGGGTAAGGATGACAAGCAGTGCTGGAGTCAGGATGTGTGCTGTGCCCTTTTAGCTAGGGCAGTCAGGGAAGGCAGTGACATTTGAGCAGAGGCTTGAATAAAGTCAGGGGACAGTCAGTTGAATATCTGTGATTTGCCTCACCCTCTGTTAGTCTTTCCCATCAGAGACTGAGTCATGGTCATTTTTGTAATGTTGCCCCAATCCACAATTTATAAACATTGGTCAGGAGATAGATGTATGTACTTGAAACAGGGAGTCGGACAAGCAAATAATTATTACACAGTGTGGTGTGGGTATGCCAAAGAGGTGTGCCCGGAGGGCGCGGGACCTCAAGGAAGGAAGGGATGGGAGGAGGGCAAAGGCAAGAATAAGTTCAGAGAAGGTTTCATGGAAGGTGGCATTTAAGTTAGATCTTGAGCAAAATTTTAGTGCATGGAGTTGGGAAATATTTAGAGTCAAAGTAGCTATGGAGGCCGATGCCCTGGGTCCTCCAAAATGAGGCTTGGAGGACATAGCATCTGATTCAGCATGGTACCAGGCCACAAAAGGAGGTGAGCACAACATCATGACTTGTGATGGGGAGTGTTCAACCAACTTCAGGGAATGTAAGCTGGGGACAGGTGTGTTCTAGAGGACAAATTCCACTCATCTGACTTTGAATTCTGCCCTTGGGAAAGGAAAGATGGGAGAAAGAATCTTGGGTTTTCCCCCTTTCTTCTCTTCCCAGGTGCCTCCCTGAGAGCATTCCTTTCTCACATCTCACCCTGTTTCCTCCTTTTCTGATTATAATGACAGTCACAGTAAAGTTCAGGTTCTAGAAGACCAGTCATTTATACATTTTGAAAAAGATGTCGTGCCGCCGAGTAGGGGCCTGATTCTCATGCCTGAAAGCTTGAGGGAGAGAAGGCAGGTCTCAGCTTTGCTTCTGAAGGGGGCAGGTTTGGGGCAGGTTAGGGTAGGAAGGAAGGACATGCTGTGGCTCTTCTAAAGAAGAGGTGTGGACCTAGGAAGACCCCCTTGGTTTGTGTGCACATTAGAAGTGGGATGAATGCGCCAGAGGGCTCTCCAGAAAAGCTCTGGCATCTTCCATGTGAAGCTTTGGCATTGTTTTGGTTTCACAGTGTTTGCCTTCATTTTCTTTAATTTGTCAGGGCAGGCCTCCCCCACACCTCTGTTGTTGTTTCTTTTTGGTTTGTTTGTTTTTCTGAAGGCTTTATAAAGAGAATTATTCAGTGATTAGATTTCTGTTCTTTATATTAGTTTATTTTTCTTTTAGGAGGTACTGGGGACCGAACGTGGGAAGCAGGCGCTCAACCAGTTGCGCTACATCCGTTCCCCTGTATATTAGTTTTTATTCCCTGATACTAAGCCCTTCTATTTCTTTGTGGTGTGATCTTCCTCTTCCTAGGTAAGTAGAATTGTTTTTAGGATATTTTAGGAGTAAGTACCCACCTCGTTGCCCCCTTCCTAGAGGGTGATGGATATGCTTTCATTGACCTTGTGGAGTTACGATTGTACTAAGGCCTCACTAGAGGCCTCACTGCCGAGGGTTTTTTTTAGGATTTATTTTTAATGGTAAGTTATACTGTGTGTTGATAAGCAAAACTTAAAACGATCATAACCTTTATAAAAAATATTCTATTAAGAGTTATATACACTTGGTTTTGTTATGATTTGTGTTTTTTATAAATTTCTTGAAGTATTTTTTTCCTGAAAGTGGCAAAAGCTTAGTCACAATGTCCTCATGAAGTAGGGCTCAAAGTGATTTTATTCTGCCTGAAAGTCAGGTCCAAAGCTGTCCCTTCCATTAATGGCGCAGGCCTTCTGGACCCTCTCACTGTGTTACTGGAAATCCCCTTCTTTGTCTCCTCTTTGCAAAATCCTGTTACCTGCTCACCGGTATCAGCTTTTTGGTAAAGCTCAAAGTCTTCGATTATGTAGATGAAAACTTAAAATATTAGTACACCTGGAAAAGATAGCAGAGTGACCTGGCACATTGCGGTATCAATGATGGCTCTCAAACCTTCCACACAGAATGGGTCGTGAGAGGGAGGCACAGGGAACATGTGGAGGCAGAGGAGAGCTGAGCAATGCCATGGGAGAGAGAATACTTTTTTGGGGAGCAGCTGGTAATGCCTTGTTTGTCTTGATCTCCCCACTGCATGGCGGGAATAGGTCCCAATAAGTTCGTTTTGATTGGAGGTGGATAAAATGATGGACAGATAAGTGTGTATGCATATGTAAGATAATGAAAAAGGAAAATATTTTAGGAGCTCCAAAAGCAAGCTACCCATTTCACCTTTAGAGCCAGCCTTGCTTAGATGCAGAGACTCCCTTTTTCTGACTGGTTTCTTCCCTTTATTGTCAAGAAACTATTTCCCAGATGGTGAGTTGGCTGGCCTGTCTTGGTTTAACAGCCCTGCCCCTCCATTGAGCTTCACTATGTGGATGCACCATGGCTTCTGCTTGGAGATGTGCTAGGTGCATAAATGGTGCAGTTTCCTAATTGGCATGATCAGAAATCCTTGAAGATATGCAAGAGTCTTTGGGAAGCACTCTACCAGTTAAACAGGCTCCTTCCTGGGCTTCAAGGGGTTTATAATTGACAGCCAGACTGGGAGCAGGTTTTTGTTGGTATGCTTGGGCATGTGGGTGTCCATATACCGGGCTTGAATATCTTTTTAATAAACATCTTTCTTTATTTCTAGTTTTAATCTTGGCATCTGTTTTTCAGAAACATTCACCTGTTATTACTTAAAGTTTATTTGAAATGCATATTGCTAAGATACGTCAAACAGAGAAAGGGTGTGTCAGCACATAGAGACTGAGTTCTTTGCTGCAGTTGCCAGTTTTCCTCGACATACTCCCCATTCATGCTTCGTTCACCTGTGTCTGTCGATGGCCTGTGTCTGTCAGCCTTAAATGCCCCATTCTGGGACAAGCAGTTGGCATATTTGATGAGGTTTACATATTGCTGGTGCTCAACAATACCCGCAATAGTCTTTGCCTTCTAAGATGATTGCATACCTGCATTTGAGGTGAAAAAAAGAGCAAGTTTATTAAGAGTAGTTGTTATCTGGAGGAGTGGTTTTCAGAATTGCCTGAAGAGCTCTTTAATTGTCCACACTTGCCCCTGTCACCCTTCTCTGCAATCCCAAATTCTAGGGATATTCTAGGGAAGAAGGAGATCCCAGAGGTTGGTGGAAAAAAATCTACCCGCTTGAAGATTCCTCCCTACATTGGAAAGCATAAGTATTAAACAAACAACCCCCCATTTCTACCCTTGTGCTCCTTTCCTATCTGCTGATTTATCTTTTGCCTCCTGTGCTTTCTTCTTATTCTTGAATTCCTGCTATCACCTTTACTTAGTGGTTTTCTCTATTCCTTTTAACCTGGTATTTATCTCTTCCCCATATCCTGTCTCTTCTATCTGTAGAAAGTTTTCTTAATAACAATCATTCATTCATTTGTTCAGTAAACATTTATGAAATGCCTTCTCTGTGCTACACACTGTGCTAAGTGTGAGGGATATAGAAAGGAGTAACTAGAATTAATTTTGGTCTCAAGGAGCTTCTGGTCTTGTAGATTTATAACTAGAAGTTGTTAAATGCACGTTAATGTGGTCCTGGCTATGTATAAATAAGCATCTTTTTTTGAGCAGTGTTTTTGAGGAATGAGATGGCATGATTAAATTTGGCTTGTTACTGGCCCATGGGTAGGCTATTCTGTTGTACCCAAATGTTTAAAAACTTACCCTTCCAATACCTTCGTGTTGATGTGGTAATGTTTGAATCAAGTACTATCTCCTTTCTTAAGAGTAAAAGGAAGTTTTCATGATTAAGAACATTGAGCCTCTAGTCTATAAGTAGTCTTTGTAAACTTGAACTTCAGTCATTCACCATTGTAGCTGAGTGGCACTGCAGGCATCCTAGAGGTTCAAGTTCCCAGCAAGTCACATGAGTTAACACAGTCCAGCTTTTGGCAACCTGCCACTCTCTGGTAGACAGGTTGGTGAAATTTGACTCTCTTATGTCTTTCCTTGAAAATCTTGCAAGGTTCAACAACCCTTCAATGGTTGACTCATTCCTGTTAAACTCCTGTGGTCAGATCCAAGTGTGAGGTTATCTTGGATCAATTGTCAGAATAGTTAATCCATTTCATTGACTTTTTTTTTAGAAAAATACCAGCCTAATCTTTGAGTGACAGTTTATGCTTTGGATGAAGAAATGAAGCATTGCTCTTTGTGCTTGTTTTGCTGCTATCAACTCCCTTTAAAATGTGAACAGACTTTCCCAAGCATTTGTTGTAGCAACAGAGCAATAAAATAGGATTGGGACAATTATTCCTTTAGCTTGACTCATAATCAACAGAGCCTTAGATAGAAAGTATGTCTACCGAAAATACAAGATCACTTCTTAGTGGGATAGGTGGAGTTGTTCATGAGGAGTAGAACTCTAACCATATTTGCTTTGAGCTAATCTCCTTTGGAATTCCCCTCCATGCTTCAAGTCTTGGGGGCCCACCCTTGAAGAATAAGTAGGATGGTTGAAAAGCAGCATGTCTTGCTGGTTGCAGTATTGCCTTGCCAGAAATACACTGGAACTTGGAGTCAGAAGTCCTAGGTCTGAGCCCAGATTCTAGCACTTACTAATTGCATGATTCAGTTTAAGTTGCCCAAATTCCTAATTGTAAAAGAGTAATGATATATGATGTCCATCCCTACCCCCTACTCCAGCCAGCTTCTACTTCTAGTGAGGATCAAATGAGAAAATGAATTTGGAAGTGTAGTGTGGATTTATACAGTACTCTGACATGGGAGCTCTGTTCTGGGGATGGGGCACCATGAACTATCTCAGGATTCACAGGGTACATGGAGGGTCTCTCCCTGGTAGAGGAAAGTTACCGAGACTCTCCACCCCATGACCTCTGTGAGCAACTGCCTCTTAACCCACACCAGAGGCCACCTGGACCACTGTGGGACAACTGTTACTACAAAGTCCTACTTGTAATGGCCAAGGTAATTTCCACTCCCTAGTTCTCCTTTACAGAGTAGCTTGAAAGAATTCAAATCAGTGTATTTCAAGCCTAGGAAACGTATAACTAAGAAGGGGTCTTACAACTCCGCTTCCTGTTTTTGGCAATTCAATTCGATAAATAAGCGCTGTTGCCCATCACGTGGGCTCTGTGCTCCCGCACTAAAGGCAACTATTGTTTCTGCTCCTGATCTCCGGAAGTGCAATGTAAGGGCAGGCGTTGTAAGGGCTTGCTTCTCAAACGGAGGTGAATGGGAAGTAAAACTTTTTAACTCCTTCATGCACAAACCACAGTGGGTTAATTTATTTAGCAGGTGATGTGCCACACTAATGAAAGATGTTTATGTGGGATGTTATGGGAGGTGTGGAAGGTGGGGAACATGGGAATCCCTGTAATTTCTGTGTAATTTCTTTAAAAAAAAAAATATATATATATATATAAATAACATTTATTTAAGCAAATGCACATATATGCATATATATTTATATATCATTTTACAAATATTGGTTTGTATTGTGAAAAATTTGATTTTTACCCACAACCTCCTTGAATACCTGGGTCGAAGGTGGGTTTCTTGTAGACAGCATATAGATGGATCATATTTCCTTATCCATTCTGCAAATCTGTGTCTCTTGCATGGTGAATTTAATCTATTAACATTCAGGGTTATTACTCAAAACAAATTTCTTACTTCAGCTATATTTTCTTTGGGTTAATGTATGCCATATG
>JAQZBX010031540.1:0-26263 GCA_029593785.1 Cabassous unicinctus | reverse complement strand
ACGCAGAAGAACACACAGCAAATGGACACAGAGAGCAGACAACAGGGGGTGGGGGTGGGGGGAGCAGGGAAGAAATAAATAAATCTTTAAAAAAAACAAACAAAAAGACTTAACTGATAGTGGCTAAGTAAAAAAGATGTTTAATTATCACATATGATTGGAAGTCTGGAGGTGGGTAGCTAAGGTGAAAACAGCAACTTGAGAGTGTCATCAAGATGCCAGGCACTTTTCAATTCTTCCACATGTAGGTTTTGGATTCTTTGTCTGGTTGTCTTCTGATTTCAAAATGGCTGCCACATCTCCAGATATCACAATAGCATTCAAAGATAAAAAGGTGTGGGTGGAGGTGTGCAGTGGTAAAGGAGCACTTTCCTGGAATGACTATGCAATTTTATCAAGAAGAAAATAAATATCCCAGAAACCCTCCCAGCAGACTTACTCTTACATCTAAATGATAAGAATCTTATTAGACAACCGTGTGGCCATATAACACAGTTCTGTCTAATAAGATTCTTATCTTATTAGCTGCAAGGGAGCCTGGGGAAGTGAGTGTCTGGTCAAGGTTATTGGAATAGCCATGAGTGATGTAAACCAATCATCATTCAACCTCCAAAGTTTCTGTGGACCTTACTGTCTTCAATACACTGGCATTCTGTTGACAAGAAAGAAGGTTATTGGAGGCAGGTGGATTGTTTCTACCACAAATGTTAAGAAAACTAGCCAAACATTATGATATAAAGACCCATCATTTATACAAAAGGAAAAATCAGGGACAGAGATGCGAATTTTCAGGATTCTCAAGGCAGGGAGGTCTTTAGGACTGTGATGGAATCCAAAGCCTCTCAGTGTGTGCTAACACAGAATTGCAGAGAAAAACAAGACTGCCAATGCCAAGTCACCCAACATGCCCTCTCTTGTACTTATCCTTTGAGGCCCAGGTCAACTTTGCCTGCTTTGGAAAGCCTTTCCATCCCTTCCAGGCAGAGCTAGTGAGCCCCTCCTCCGTGCTCCCATTGCAATTTGCACCCTCCTTGATTGTAGGAGTCACCTCATTGAGATTCAGAGTCAACATTATTCATCATGTCCCTGCTCTGGCTTGACCCTGTGCTTAGTGTCTTTGCATCAGCTCAGGGGAGTCATTCCATAGCTTCCTATTGCTGTCAGGTAATGTAGCCACAGAAGGTAAACTCAGGTGACATTTTATCTTGGCATACAAGACCTCTTATGGCATTTCTGCTTAAATCTCCAGTCTCATGTCTCCCCGCTCCCTTCTGTTACCCTACATTTCAGCCATTCTCAACTAGTGCATGCTGCCTTTGCACTGCTGTGCCTTCTGTATGGAATACTCTTCTTTCCCTTCTGTGCCTGGCCAACTTTCACTCATCCTCCAGGCCTTGGCTTAGATGTCACTTCCTCTGGAAAGGCCTTCCTGGCCTCCAGACCTGGTGTCAGGCGACCCTTTCCTGTGCTCTTTCACTCCCGCGTGCCGTAGCTCTTGTCACTGTGTAGCATAACTACCTGAGTTTGTGGAGGCAGGATCAGGTGGCATTCACTCTTGCATCGCCAGTGCCTGGCACGTGCCTGACCCATCCTGGTGGGTGTTTGTTGAATAGCCAAGTGACAAAAATTTCTTGTAAAATACTTAGTGTTGGATCATGTGGTAGAGCCCACAGGTGCAGCCCTGGTTCAGAGGAAGAAATCTCTGAGTGCTCACTTGGGGCTGTTGTTGAATAAACAAAGGGCCCATGACCCTGGGTTCCACTGCCAGCTCTCTCATTGTATGACTGTTGGCAAAGCAACTGTGGGCACCAACACTTTTCTTGTGGAAAAAAAATGAAGTAGAAGAATTAGTTTTCCACGTTTATTCTTTGTGCAAGCAGTAGAAGTCTCCTTTGTTTTATTTCCCAAGTGAAGTATCACTCTGAAGGCTGATCTCTAAAAAAGACAATAATGAAGGTGGTCTGACAGAAGCAAAGATGTATTTGTTTCCTATTCTTGCTGTACTATAACAAATTTAGTGGCTTAAAACAGCATATATTTATTATTCCGGTTCTGGAAGTCAGCAGTCCTACATGGGTCTCCCTGGGCTAAAATCAAGGTGTCAGTGGAGCTGAGTTCCTTTCTGGAGGCTTTAGGGGAGCATCCATTTCCTTGCCTTTTCCAGCTCCTAGGAGGCCTTCAGAGCTCCTTGGTTTGTCACCGCTTCCTTCATCTTCAAAGCCAGCAAAGTAGCATCTCTCTCTCTCTGGCGTTCCTTTTATTGCCAGATCTCTCTCTTACTAAAGACAGAAAAGGTTTTTTACTTTCAAAGACCCATGTGATTAGATTGGACCCACCCAATCAAAGTGGACCTGCCCTGGATAATCCAGGATAATCACCTCGTCTCAAAGTCCTCAACTTAATCACATCTGAGAAAGTCCCATTTGGCATGGAAGGTAACATATTCTCAGGTTCTGGGGAATAGGATGTGGACATCTTTGGGTGACCATTATTCCATTATTCACCTACCAACAGGGCAAAAGAAAAGTGGGATGGTTAAGGAGGCTGGATCTCCCTGTCTTGGCCAGCCCCTTGCTCTCACGGTGGTTGCTGGAATCTGAGAGCAAAGTTTAAGACCTCGATGAGCTCTAAGTTCCCTTCTGGCTTTAATGACTGGGTGGAATAGCTAGAAAGTTATTTACTTCTGTGTCCCACAGTTTTCTTATAAAGGTAAAGTGAGAATTACATGTCCATCGACCTGATAGAATTGTGCTGAAGTTAAAGGAAACCATCGATGTAAAGCATTTAGCCCAGTGTCTGGCACATTGTTAAGTGTTCAGCAAATGTAAGCTGTTTTCATTATTAGATGCCCTAAGGTCCCTTCACGTTCTAATATTCTGGTTCCATCCACTTACATCAAAACAGATCTTCAGCAGACAGGGTGAGAAACTGTTTTTTCTGGGTTATTTAGCCATCACACTAAAATTTTTAAAAAGTTTTAGTTAGTTTACCTTGAAAGCAAAACACATATTTTTGTGCCACTGGGGTTAGAGACATTTTTGTTCTTTTGAACATCTGGAGAAAGCAGGGAATATGATGTGTATCAATGAGGACGAAGAGACTGGCAATGGCAGGGGACCACTCACATCAGAAGGCAGTGTGCAGGCCCTGGTGTTTATTTAGGAACGTATAAAAAGGGCTGAGGCTACGGCTGTGAGACATTTTATGAAACACAAACATTGGGAAGTTTACTAATTTAAGCTAGAATTTTATAGCTTCTGGAAGAAATACTCTCTTCCAGATGACAATAAAAACCCAGCCTTCTAAAGGTAAATAGACCTTCATATCTCCTTTGGAGAAATAACCCACAGGAATGTGCAAGGGAGAGGCCATTCCAATTCAAGAGAGACATGTCCTCCTTGTCTTGCCTCCAAAGCCTCGTGGCATCTTTGAGCTAGAGCTGTTCCTTCTTGGACATGCAGTGTGAGTGGCCTTGAGTACACTCATCCTTTCTGATTCAGTAACACCACTTGGGGGATTCTGCCCTAATGTGGAAACTAAAAATGTGGAGAAACCTTATTTACAAAGCTGCTTATTGAAGGTTTATTCAATATAACCCTAAATGGAAAACATCCCAAATTGTCTGATATTAAAGGAAGGGCTTGGTAAACGATGGCACAGCCAGATATTGGAATATAAGGCAGCCAAAGCTTACAAGGAGCTTTGAGTAATGAAAGAAACTGCTTACAGCATGTTAACTGAAAAAACAAAGATGCAAGATATACATTTGTATATGCACTCTAATCTCTGTGTTATTAGGAAATATATCAAAAGTTTATTTATGGTTGCTCCCAGGTGTTTGGATTATGGGAAGGGCGTTTTATCCCCACCCCCTGTTTTTAATATACCCCCCACCACCATCTTTTACAACTGAATGAATAGCATAATGGTTAAACACCTTGTGTATGGAGCCAGACTAATTGTGCTTGACTCCTGGCTCATACTGGCCTGTCATTTCACCTCTCTGAATCTCAGCCTTTTCATCTGTCACATGGGGATAATAATCATTTCTACCTTGTAGGATGGCTGTGAGTATTAAAGAGATAATCCAGGTGAAAGCCTTGGCATAGCACCTGGCACACTGCAAGTGCCGAAGAGATGTCAGTGGTATTGTTATTTTCAGATTTCAAAACTATCTCAAACAAAAATAAAAAGTTTATAAGAAGGAACATTTACTTGTAGATCAAAGACTAAATTACCCCAAAGGGTGGCTATTTAACAAACTTTCTTTGTTCTGGTCACTTATAATATTTTGGAAAGCAGCTAAGTATTCAAAGCTGTTTGAATAAGAATATTCAGTTCTTCTGTGGGGAGAAAAATCTAAGACCCCAGCTTTTTCTTCAACTGTGAACATCCCCTGCTCTTCTACCTTCTTGCAGAGTCAATTCCATCCCTCAGCAATTTTGAGCAGCCTCCCTAGATGCTTCTCTGTGTATCTGCCAATTGTGTATCAGTTGGGCTATGCATAATGGAAAGCTAACAGAGTGGCATAGACGAGCGTATCGGTGATCTATAGCTGCATAATCCATTGCTTCAAAATTAGTGTCTTTAAACAACACACATTTATTATCTCTGTTCCTGTGGGTCAGGAGTCTGGGCCACATGGGTCCTCTGCTCAGGGTTTCACATGGTGGCAACGTGTCGTCTGGCCTGTGTTCTCATCTGGAGGCTGGACTGGGGAAGAATATCCACTTCCAAGTTCACTCAGGTTGTTGGGAAGATTTACTTTCCTTGATGCTGTAGAACTGAGGGCTCTGGCTTCTTGCTGGCTAGAGGCCACCTTCAGCTTCTAAAGGTCACCTGCAAATTCCTAGATGCTACCCACAGTTCCTCGAGGAACTCCATCAAGCCAGCAAGGAAAGTCTTTAGAGGGAGTCTGCTGGCAAGATGTTGTCTTACATAACATAACGTAACGTAATGTAATATAACATAATCCTGGGAATGACATTCCATCACCTTTGCCATAGTCTATTGGTTAGAAGTAACTCAGAGGTCTTGCCAGTGCTCAAAGGAAACAGATTGTACAAAGACCTTACAGTCTGTCTCTTATGGTGTGAAGAAGGCTGAGCACAGGCAGATCAGAGCTTGGAGCAGCCCATGATGTATCTACCTCCAAGGCACTTTGCATCTTTATTTCACCATCTTTCATCCTTTTGACCTTATGATGCATGCGGCTCCTTCAGGCTTCACATCCTCATTCAAAGAAGGAAGAACGAGGATAGGGCAAATGACTCATGCCAGGTAAGTCTGACTCTTTTGATATCCGTGAAAGAAATTCCCAGAAGCCCCATCTATGCACATGTCCAATTGCTTCCATTAACATGAGCCGTATCACCTGGACATTTGAACTGCAAAGGCTATTGGAAATGTTTGTTTGTTTGTTTGCTTTAAAATAGGATCTATTGTGATCCCAACAAAATTAGCAATCTCTGCCACAAACATTTTCAATACATGGACACACAGGTTAAATCATCCATTGACAGCTGGCCTATTAATAAGATATGAAGCTAGAAGGAGAAAACTAGTGAAAAATCCTTTGCATGGTGCCTGGTACATAAAAGCTTCTCACACAAGCTTGCCTCTTTCCTCCCTTTCCCCCTTTCCCAGTGTTGCCCCCACCTCTGGGTTGGAATGCTCCGAGCACAGCAGCACCCCCAGAGTTAAGCACTCTGACAAACAGACAAGTTTGCCTTTGGAGCCTCAGAGGAAAGTTTACGAGGGATGAGGGACGAGAGTAATAGCCCCAGCTGGAGCCATGCCAGGGGACTAGCAACTGCAACACCCTTATTTGCTCTGGGGAGGAGCAGCTTGGAAATCTTTTATGAGATTCCAGAAGCAGCAAGGTCATCAGTTTTATGGCCATCCTGCTTCATTTGTAAATATAGCCTTTGAATGATATTGTTTGGGCTCCTCCACAAGAACAAGGCTGATATTAGCCCCCTTGGATCAGGGGACAATAAAATAGAGGATATTCTGTGCCACCGACAATGAAGACTTGAGTAATTTTAGATCCCAGCAAACAACAACAGTAAATCAGCTTACATTCCGAGAGCTTGGTTTCCAGGATGCCTTGCCGTAAAGGTCCCTGCGTGTGTCTGAGGTAGGAAATCTGATTTGTTAGGTCATAAGAGAAGCAACATGTGTTTACCATCATGCTCATTGTCCAGTCAGCTGCCTGTGTCTGGAGGAAAGCTCTTGGTTCTTTAGGCCTGTTTGCTGTGATAAATTCAAGGCTTTGGAGGAGGACTGCATCCTGGCCAGGCTCCGTGTGTTCTTGTAAATAGACACAGCCTTCTCCGTTGATACCTAGGCCTCTTCTTCTAATTGCTCACTGTAGAGTGGCTTTTATTACAGCTGAATAGAAGGCTGGACCCAGGAGGCATTTGGCTTCTCTTGTCTGGCCAGTTGTCAGGGTCTCAGTTGGCCATGGGTAAAGGTTTGCCCTACCTTTGGGTTTCTTTTCTTTGGCCAGCAGCAAAGTCAGTAAGTGAGCCTGTGTATGGGGGGTAGGGGATAGGGAATGGGGAGTGGAGGCCAGAAGTGGCAGAGAGGCAGGAAGACAATTTCCATAAATGGATAAAATTCTCCTTTATAGGTACAATTGTTGGCACATGGTAAACTTTTGATGAATATTTGTTGAATGAACAAATGAATGATTTCATTCATTTAATCAATATTTAGTGAATGCATAAATTCTGATGATGCAATGAAGAAATTGACAGACAAGATTTGAACTGTCTTGGAAATTAAACTATGTTGGAGGGAAAGGATAAAGACAATAAATAAATCAATGAGCAGTACAATTATAGACCATGAGAAATGCCATATGAAGAATTAAAGGCAGGGTGCTGAAGTGGAGGGGGTGGGGCTTCAGAACTTCTTTAGCTAGGAGGACCTTCCTAAGGAGGTGCTATTTGGGCCAAGGCCAGAATGAAGAGAAACACAAGTGTTGAACTCTTCAGGAATGAGCATTCCTGGCATAGCTAGAAACACGATTCTGGAAGGTGGAAAGCAGATGGAGGATACGAGAGAGTATAGCCCAGATACTTCAGCTGAGGAGAGGACTCATCTTTCTTCCAGAACCTGGACAAGGATCAGGAACTAAAAAAACAAGCAAACAAGCAAAAAACAAAAAACAAAAACAAAACACAAGTAGGAAAGGGAAGCAGTAAGAGGCAATGTTGAAAACAAGGGGTTTAATGGAAAGTCTATATTCAGAGGCCTGGCTCTCACTTTTGCTGCTAGGCATCTGTCCCCCAGGCAAGCAAATTGAAGGGCCATTCTCTAAAGACATTGTGAAATGATTTCCTTCTTTAGGAATTTAGGGCATCTTCCAGCTTGATGATAGCTCCCTGCCTGATTACTCTAAAGGGAAGCTGGCTGGTGGGTCCCAGCATCCCAGAGTTCCCAAGCAGCTATTTATTGCCTTATTCATAAGTATGGACAATTCAGCTTCACTAGACATGTGAACCACCTTTGCAGCATGAAATGATTGAATAACATTCTACTTAGTAAATTCCTGGCTTGTCAAAGTCTTGCTCAGGGCCTATCAGAGTTGGGGGTACTTTAGAAACCAGGGAGGTCATTTGGTTTTGAGCCTCACAGTGCCCAAAATATTTCACATTGCCTCACACTGTCCCAAAGTTAGGCTAGTTAAGCTTCTGAAATTATCTGGAAATGCACATATAGAATTGAAAGAGGAAGATGTTCATTATACAGCTTTAAACATGTATCCCATTACTGAACCACAATACCTGAAAAACCTAATAATTAACATATTACACAATTCCCACAATTAATCTTGGAAGAGCATAACATTATATTATGGTATTTTTGGGCATTAAAATCATAACTTTGTTAAATGTGAACATTGAACACATATCATAATTTTTAAAACCCTGTTATGGCATATTGGTTTTCTTTAATGTGCTATGAGATGTGGCCTAGATACCTGAATCATCTGGTTAGAGTTTTGAGTGGACCCAAAATGCTTCATTATACATTTACAGTGGTTTCTTGATTATTCTTTCTTACCTATGGCTAGCACCACTTGCATGTGAATTTTACTAGTTTACCACTCAAAGGAAGTCTTCCTATCTGAGGTCAGGGGAAGCCCTCATGTCGGTCAGAGCTAACAGTTTGGATAATGTTATCAGTCTACTCAGGAGGGATTTTCAGCATCATAAGAGAAATCCTAGATAATGAAGACATGGAATAAAAGTCCTATTAAAATGTAGGAAATGAGAAGCCTAGGAGGCTCAGTGAGGTGGTAGATAGAAGACTATTGCATCCCAGGAGAAGCCCTGACGCTATGCTGAAACTCAGTGTCAGTTTTATGCTGAATGCCTTCTGTAAAATTTTCTAAATGAGTTTTGCAGGATTCCCTGCCATTATTGTCAGTCAGTAAAAATCCTAACTATTTTTCAAGGTCCAACTAAATAATACCCCATTTTTGGTGAACCTTTTCTTGAATGCCCAGCTGGAAGCAATCACTCCTTTTCCTACGTTTTCATGGTGCACTCAGTCATTCTATCTCTATCTATCTGCTATGAATTGAATCGTGCCCCCATAAAGACATACGTAAGTCCTAACTCTGCATCCTGTGGATGTGAACTCATTTGAAAATAACATCTTAGAAGATGTTATTAGTTAAGGTGAGCCAAATGGAATCAGGGTAGGCTTTAATCTAATGTGACTGGGGTCCTTATAATAACAGGAAATTTGGACACAATCAGGGTCAGGAGACAAACAGGGAGAGAGATGGCCATGTGACAGAGGCAGAGTTTGGGCTATGGATTGCCAGCAAACTATAACCAGAATGCTCTAGACTTCAGAGAAAGCATAGCTCTGCTGAAACCTTGATTTTGAACTTTGAGCCTCCAAAACTTTGAGACAATAAATCAATAAATTCCTGGTTAAGCCAAACAGTCTGCTATACTTTGTTACAACAATTAAGTATCTTTATCTATCTATCTATCTATCTATCTATCTATCTATCTATCTACCTATCTATCTATCTATCTAATCTATCTTTACATATAGATTTATAAATATATATTATATAAATAATATACATAAATATCTATCTACCATATATCTATATTTATAGACATATAAATATATGAAATATATTAATAATATACATATCTATCTATTGGCCCTATAGTTTTGCTTTTCTCTCTTCAAGACACTAATATGTGTGCAGTATAAATGGTTCACATGTGCATTTTCTCATTTAATTGTCAGATCAACTCTGTGACATTAAGGATAAGGATACAGAGGTCCAGAGACAAGAGGCTGTGAGTAGACTGATTTCATAAATTGTAACCAAAGTTCAAACACAGTTATGTGAGGTATCCAAAATTCAGTAGCTAAAGAATGCAGGATTCCAATAAGCTGAAAGGAATTAGACAGAAGACATTCATATATCTTGGGATTTTATTACGTTCAAACATCTATAACATGGGGAGATATTGCTCAATAGGTATAGAGTTTCTGTTCAGGGTCATGAAAATGTCTTGGAAATGGATGATGAAGGTAGCATAATTTTGTGAATGTAGTTAATAACACTTAATTGTACACTTAAAATGGTGAAAGTGGGAAAATTTGTGTTATATATATATGTTACCACAATTAAAAAAAGAGAAGAGACATCTAAAAGCCAAAGAAAGCACATAATCTAATCAAGAGCTCAAACTGGAATTGTAGACATCTTTGAATAGACAAAAAAATCAGGGGATGTGTATACCTTGAATCCTGGGATATCAGCCATGTGAACATGCCCCCTTTGAAGTTACAAAATCATGGACATAACCACTAAAAATTGGGTTTAGTGTGTTACATCAAGGACACCAAAATCTCTTTTTATTAGAAACTTCAAGAATACTAAGATGGCAACTCCTCACAATTCTTGGGATGATTTAAGAGTTTTCTTAGTTTTTATAAAAGGCATCACCAGGAAGCCTGAGTCTCCTGGTCTCATGGCCAGCTAAATAGCTCTTTGCAAGGTAATTTCATTGAACAGGGATTATAATCATCTTTCTTATGGGGTAAGCACCTTTCATTCCCTGGAAGTTTTAGATTACATATGATAATATTTTAAATAATCCAAATCATAATATAAAAAATCACAAAATAAATATTTTTGTATTAGGAAATAATCAGCTTATATTTGGTATTTCTATATACTTGTAATGTTTAAGAGAATTTGGCCTAGTAAAGCTAGATTCTTGCAATAATAATTTAAAATGTGTAATTAAAAAGTTATTGAGGCTTATGATGTTAAGTGGAAATCAATGCCAATCACATTTGTAAGCAATCTTTTTTATATTTGGGAACATTTGTTGATCAGACAATTGATGTGTTTAAAATGAAAATTGAATTTATAAATGCAGGGTAAACTATTTGAAGGAATTGAATTACCTAAGATGGCAGGTGGAACCAAGCATTGGTTAAAGTCTTTTAAAAGTGATTTTTTAAAAAGCAATGCTTAAAATTTGCTTTACTTATAAGTAAGAAAACAAAACTTGTAAACCGATTATAAAATCCAAAGAGGAGATAGATTTTAAAATTTTTAACTTTAGTAAATTGAATATTATGGTAGATTGAGTTATGTACCCTAGAAAAAAATGTGTTCTTAATCTATTCCTGGGCATGTGAACTCGTTTTAAATAGGACCTTTTGAAGATGTTTATTTTAGTTAAGGTGTGGCCTTAATCAGGCTGAGTCTTAATCCTATTACTTACTGGAGACCTTATAAAGAGAAAGCCATGAGGAAGATCTGAAAGCACAAGTCAGTGGGAACCCAAAAGAGAAAGGAGAGGACATCGCCACGTGATGGGAAGGCCAAGGAACTGAAGGATTGCCAGCAAGCCAGAACTCTACTGACCCCAGGAGGAAACCAGCCTCCCATTCTTCAAAACCCTGAGCCAATAAATTCCTTTTGTTTAAGGCAGCCCCTTGTGTAATATTTTGTTGTAGCAGCCTGGACACTAAGACGAGTATTTATTTAAAAATTCAAGGTAAGCTTCTCAGTAGTCTTTTCGGTACACAGAATACACTCTCAGGGCATCAAAGTAACTTACATTAATAGAGGTGACTCCATCAAGGTCACATGGTTAATGAGTGGCATAGTCACCACTTGAACTCAAGGTCTAGACCCTGCATCTTTTGCCAAACCTTGCTGCCTTTCTTGACTGCATTTTAGTACTTCTTTTACAGCACATGTAACATTTTACCTTGCCTGTGGGTTATTTAGCTGTATCTTATTTTAACTACTTGCTTTTCCCTGGCTGCCAATGCGCAGAGTCACAAATGGATGGTGGGGGAGGAGAAGACAATAAATGTGTCAGATTCAAATGATTCTAGCCCATACACATCCTCTGAGAAAGGGCAGCTGGATGGGGGATGCATATAGAATGTTATCTCTCTGTGACACTGTTTAGCTTTAAGGGGTCTGAGTCTACGCCCTGGACTCCAGAGGCCCTTACTATGATGAAGCAGATGTAAACTACCCTTGTGCTGCCTCTCTTATTTTGAGATTTAATTCCATGGGAATCCTTCAATGCCTTCCCACAAAGCTTAGGATAAAGATCAAAATCTTATTCTATGCCCAGCCCCTATCAGCCTCTTTAGACTCTTGCTCCATTAGCTCTGAGAACACTGGCCTTCATTAGTTCCTTGAACAAACCAAGGTCTTCACATTGTACAATCAGAGCTCTTGGAACCTTTCCTTTGCAGCACTTGCTAGGGGTTGCAAATATATATTTTTATTTGTAGTTGTTTATTAACATCTTCCTTCTATGGAAAGTCTTTAGCTCCATGTACCTTGTCTGTTTTGTTCACCATTTTGCTTGGTGCATAGTAGGGACTTAATAAATGTAGGTTTTAAAAAAAAATTACTATTAGCACTTAAATGTCTGTTTGGGGTGAGTGAATGAATGAATGAAAGAATGAATATGGTGGTAGGATCAACTTTAGGGTCATCTCTTAGACTTTCCTGGTCTCCACTCAACCAGGAAGGATTTTAGATGAAATCTTATCAGACAGATAAGGGACATGATGTCTTGAGATTCCTTCCAGGTCAGTGAGCCTTTTGCTCTGGGAAGGCTGTCACTTTGCTTTAGTCATTGCTTTTATCATGGGGAATTGTGGCTAAGTGTGTATGTTTGTGCATGCGTGCTCACACGTAGACACACAGAGAAAGGTACAAGGTAATGGGAAATGACCCAGGGAGGCCCCTGAAAATAACCTTGGTTTCCTTGCTTTCCTCATTCAAGCAAGTGAGACCTCATTTGGCAGTGAATGGGCCAGCTGAAAAATGTCAAGCCTCTGAGCATCAATGAGTTTTGCATTTCCAAGTGATGGGTTTATGATTAAACTCCATTAATGCAAATGCATGATCCATGAAGAATGCCAGTTCCAACCGGTAATTCTTGTTCTCTTAAAACCCCTCCTCACTTTAAAAAAAATCTATGTCTCAAAATATCTCAAACTACAGCCACATGTGGGGGTTTGATTAAATTTTCTGATGATATAGAGATGCTTACTCATGATGGTCAACCCATCCTGAAAATTGTAGAAGACATCAACGAATATGAGGCTGGAGAAGAAGATGGATCCTTTAAAAAGCAGTTTATAGGATCTCTGCTTTCTTCCTTGGGGAGACTGGAGTAACAGTGACGTTTAGGTGGGTGAAGAGGGTGTTAAGTTCAACTAGTGTTTTCTACTCTGGTTGTTAAATGTTGGCTAATCTTCTGGGATTAGAAGAATATCTGAAAATCTTTTCCCTAAAAATCCTGTCTATATCTCACCTGGCTCTTCCTCCCCCGTTCAAATAATAATATCACCATTTATTTAGTACACAAAATGGGTAGGCATTGTGAATTCCTATATTAACTCTAATTTTTCCCAAGGACCCGGTAGGGCAAGTGTTACTGCTCCCATTTTCCAGGCAAGAAAATTGAGCTACAAAAAGGTTTATAATTTACCCAGCACATATCATTATGAGGTGGTAGAACCAGTATTCTAAACCAGGTTAGTCAACTCCAATGACTTTCTTCTAACTCTCAGTCTGGAAGAACCCCAAGAAAGGTTTGGGTGCCTGGTTCTCTCCCCTCTTTCATGGAGAGCTGTTCTTTGTGAAAGGTCTCTCATCGCTGAGCTATTTTTTATCCCTCTGCTTTACTAATTCTTGTTTATATTTGGAAGCCAGGCTGATTCTCCATCCAGATACATCAGTCTTTGTAAAAGCAACATGCTGTCTCTCAAGCCATTCACCTTCTTGGTGATAACATTTTCATTTAAGCAGAGCAAGAGTTTTGTTTTCAGCCTTGGGGTGGCGGGGTTAGCAGTGAGTCAACAAAGCTACTCCAAAATGACCTTAAAATAGAATGTAGTCATTTGGGTTGAAATGTCCAAGAAAGTGTAATTCAGTTTTCTGTTTACCTTTCTCCAGTGCATTTTAGATGTTGAAAATTTTTTCTTATTGATGAATGGGTTTCAAGGCAACTCTATTCAGATGGGAATGGGAGTGAGATGTAGAAAAATAGCTTCACTCTTGCTTTGATGAAATGATTGAACTGAGTACGTGGTTGGTGTGATCGATGCTGTAAGAGGAGGTGGATCTCTTGGGTTCTGGGGGAAAAAAGCAATAAAATTTTTAGTTCTTTAAAAATGTATTAGCTGATACATGGTGTTAATAATAGGATGGTTTGTGGGAAAAATATAACAAATATAAGTATGGACTATAGATAGCAGTAATATTATGACAATGTTCTTTCATCATTTATAACAAATGTGTCACAACCATGTAAGGTGTTGGTGGTGGGGCAATGTATGGGAATCCTGTCTGGTATGCATGATTGTTTTGTTAACTCACAACTTTTCAAATAAAAAAAAATGTATTAGCTGATGTAAGAACTATTATTGCCAATGTAATACGGGTGTCTCAGCTTTTCATGGTGGAGAGCGTTCCAGCATGTGTCAGGCATGTGGCTTGAAAGCTGGGAAACATTAAGCTGATAGCTTTTTTTCTGGATTGCTTCATTTAGATGAGGAAAGTTTGTCTAAGGCACTTTGAAATTTTCCAATTAAGATATAATGTTTGCCTGACTTCACAGTATCTTATTTTTTATTTTAAATTTTCATGGTCACCCAAGAAATTAAAATAACTATATTCTTTCAGACAGTTTATATGCATAAAATACATTTTTAAAATTTGTTTCAAAACTTGGATTATAATATTGACTGCATTTTTTGTTATTTAATACAACATTATCATCTTTCCAATACTGCAAATCCTTCCATTTCATTTATCATTTGTCACACCTTTTTTGAGCTCACACTCTGTCCCTGATCCTGGGCTATAGGCTAGATTCCATTCTATCCCATTGTATGAATGAGCCATTATTTAGTCAAAGAATCTCTCATGTGGGAAATTTGGGTTGTTTGTAATATTTTGATATAGTCAACATTGTTATGATAAATTTGCTTATATTATGGTGGTTTGCAGCTGTATGTACCCCCAGAAAAACACATTCTTAAATTTAATCGATTCCTGTGGGTGTGAACCCACTGTAAATAGGACCTTTTAATGAGGTTGCTTCAGTTCAGGTTTGGCCCACCTCAATCAGGATGGATCTTAATCCTATTACTTGAGTCCTTTCTAAGAAAATGAAATTCAGACAGAGAGAGAGAAAGCCACAGGCAGCAAAAAGCTGAACATCAAAGGAACCTGGAAGAGAAGGGAGAGACCTGGAAGACAAGGGAAGAGAAGGAGGTACAACCACGTGCCCTGCCACATGACAAGCTAAGGACAAAGGGTTGCTGGCAGCCATCCCCAGAAGACCACAGTCTTCAGGAAGAAAACACTGCCTTGATGACGGCTTGATTTGGACTTTTTCCCAGCCTCAAACCATAAGGGAATAAATTTTCATTGTTTAAGCTGACCCATTTCATGATGTCTGTTTCAGCAACCTAGCATGCTAAAACATAGGAATATAGGGTTATTTCCTCAGAATAAATGTTCAAAAGTGGTGTTGTCAGGTCAGGAGCTGCAACTCCACTTCTGAAAGTTATGTTTTTAAGGCCAAATTCTTCTTCAGAAGAGTTACACTAATTTACGTTTCATCCACGTGTGTCCCTTTCTCTACACATTACCCTGCACATGTGACTTCTTCACCTACTAATAAGTAGTACGCTAAGAAAACTGACAAAATTAGAGACTTTAAATACTGTCCAGGAATCTCAAATTAATAAATATTCATGGCCAATAAGTATGTACCTAAGTTTGTATCTACATGCATTATTTACTTCTTTTTTTTTTCCAAAGATTTATTTATTTATTTATTTATCCCCCCCTTGCTGCTTATGCTTGCTGTGTCCATTCGCTGTGTGTCTTCTCCGTGTCTGCTTATCTTCCCCTTGCTGTGAGGTCCCGCTGCATCAGCCCCTCGCGCCGCGCTGGCTGGCCTGCCCTCACAAGGAGGCCCCGGGAAGCGAACCCGGGGCCTCCCATATGGTAAACGGGGGCTCTATCGACTGAGCCACTCCCGCTTCCCATTATTTACTTCTTATAATTAAAATTTATGGGTTGTGAGGATTTATGTTGCAGTGTTGCTATTCATGTGGAAATCTAAGGGAGTTAAGAATAAAAAAGAGGGCCAGTCAGAAGTGTTTATCACCTCATAACTTTTGAAAGTTATCACAGCTCCAAGTAAAAAACTGATTTTGACAATTCAAAATTAATAATATATTCCACTTTTTTGCTCTGAAATGAAAAAAAATGGAGATTAGTTTTGCAAAAATTATTAATACATCCTTTTTAAAAAAGGCTCATAGTTTTCAGTTTGCATTTCATATTCATCATTTTTAAAATGTTAAACAAATAACAGTCTCACCTTATGTTTCAGGAAATTAAATATCATGCACTGAATTCTGTATGAGGATGAATCAACACTGCATTTCAATTCTCCAAAGAATATTTGAAAGTTTAACAAGCTAGGGATATGAAAATTTAGAAAGAAAGAGAAATTAAAGGAAGGAAAGAAAGGAAAGAAGTAAAGGAAGAAAGAAAAGAAATTGAAAGCTTGAGCATATTTTTCAAGGTCCTTTTCCTGAAACACCAGTTTCTTTGGTGAATTATTTTTCACCTCTCTACATATGCTGTTAGAAACAAAATGAAAAGTATAGCAACCTCAAAATTATAATAGGTATAGTGTCTGTAACTTTGCATTCCCTTTTCTGGGACTCTGTTGAAGGCAACTCAAGAGCCACAATGCTCTGGCCTCTGACCTGAGATGTGACCACAGTAGGCCCATTGCAAAATCTGGAGCCTCATTTGCTTTTCATCTTTCACTTCTCAGGCTGGTCTGCTCCTAGACCTTGGAAAAGAGATGACATAAGATAACAAATGTGGAAGTGCTCTGGAAGATAAGAAGAAAATATCCTAAAAATGCAATACTTTAAAAAAACTATTCTTTTTTTGATCAAGTTAACATAGATTGAGACATACAAGACTCAATGGCCCCGTGATCTGTTGTCAGGACAGATTGTCACAATTACATTGTCACCAATACAGAATGAGTCCCAAGTAGTATATGTAGCACCAATCTTGCTGTGCAGATGATAATCGGTTTTCTTTAAATATCTGTTTCCAATTCTTCCAGAATTACAGGTTATACTTATCTGGTTTCACATGTGTGCATTTTTACCCCCTCATAACTGAGACCAGGTCTCATACTCTTTTGGTATGGATAAAATTTCTACTAATTGGTAGAATGCCTAACACATTGACCAGATATTTTATTGATTCTGTTGTTTAAGAATAAATGCTGGGAGGTGGGTGTGGCTCAGTGGATAGAGCCTCCGTTTGCCGTATGGGAGGCCCGGGTTCGCGTCCCGAGGCCTCCTTGTGGGGGCACGCCGGCCTGAGCGGTGCGGTGGGCTGATGCAGCAACCTCACGGCAGGAAGCGGGTGTGGCGCAATGGATGGAGCACCCGTTTACCATATGAGAGGCCCCGGGTTGGCTTCCCGGTGCCTCCTTGTGAGGGCAGGCCTGCTCGCGCGGCGCTGTGGGCTGATGTGGCAAGACCTCACAGCAAGGGGGAGATAAGCAGACACAGAGAAGACACGCAGCGAATGGACACAGCAGCACAAGCAGCAAGGGGGGGGGGAGATAAATAAAATAAAAAAAAGAAAAAGAATAAATGCTAATAAAAACTGCATTATTTTCAAGTATTTCTGATATGGTCAGCTTTGTGTCTGGTCAATGGCCTGTAATCGGCTAGCAAGAATACCTCATTTTGAGGAAGTGGAAGGGTCATTCTTTACATTCTGGTCTTCTTTGATTGACTCATTTACAGAGATTTGCAGCATAATTTAATTATGGAACTTAAAGGAATGCCCAAGTGATTTTCTTCTTTGGAATCCTGCTTTAAACATGTGAATCTCTCAACCATCACTCCTTAAGAATGTCCAATAAATTTTCCCAAAGAGATCTATCCCTCCCCTGCATTTTAATTTCCCATACAGTAAAGATGTTGTTTTCTATGTATAGCTGGAAACTCCCCAACTCCACATTTAAATCCTACTGTCCTTGGCTAGGCACATGATGGCCTAGTTGAGACTAATCTAACTGAAGGAAAGCATATTAGATTATTCAGAGCTACAGGCTCAGCCTCTAAGGGAGTGACCATGGGTTTTAGTCAAGATGAAGGGAATTGATCATCCTGTCATGGGTGGAATTATTGATGGAAGACCTGAGTTGCCCAAGCTGACCCTTTGGCCTTCAAATCTGGTATAACATGGAAAATCCCTCCCAGAGCCATCCTTCTTTGTGGCAGTGGCAGGAGCCTTCTGTTTGAATACCTGACTTGTGTGGAACCTTACGAGAAAGACAGAGTGTACTCTAAGAGAGGTGATGTTTACCATGAGCAAAAAAGAAGACTGATGGACAGTCCTAGCTTATCTAAAACCCAGGGTCCAGGCCTTGAGATAACAACACACTGTTTTAAAAGCTTTTATGTCCAGAAAGAGGAATTTAGCAAGGCGCCAAATCATGGCCAGTGCAGCATGAATAGAGCTCCCTAGCCACTGCTCGACCCTGGAATGTCTATTTTGGAGAGTACAAAGATATGGTTGGGAGAAGGAAATTATATAGCATTTATGAACCTAAAATCTTAACAACTGGTAATAGCAAAGTGAGATATTTTGATTTGGAGGAAAGTTAGGTAAAATAAATATAGGGAGATTTATTTATGAATTCCACCCTCACTTCCTAGTAATGGTTACCAATTTAAGAGCCTACTGTTTTAAATGCTTCACATAGACTTACAACTACCTTGGTTTTATCAATTTACAGCTGAGAAAACCGTGAGTCAGAAAATTTAAATAACTTGCCCATGACACAGAGCTGCATGCACTAATACACACGTACACACAAAAAAGTCCTCCTTGACTAAGTGGAATTGATGAACTGCATGTGTAAACTGAGAATTTCTCTCCACATTCCACTGGAGCAAGATGTCAATTAGTGGATAACTAAGTAGATAGCACAGTTTTCCTCAAAACTGCAATAACAATAATTTAAAAAATGTCAGTCAGGGAATTTTGTGAAAACAGTAAAGATTTTCATCTCCACCCACCACCCTGAACAGTCACAACTGGTCATGTCATTACTGGTCAAAATTTACCAGGGAAGATTACATGCCATGGGTTGTCTCAAAGTTATGGCTTTACAAAGGTCTCAGGATATATATTGGGCAAATGTTAATGGATTAGGAGTATAAAAGCTGTCTCTAATGCATTTTTTTTCAACCAGCCAGTTTATTCGTATGATGGCAGCAGGACTTGGGTCATAATCATGACTCCTCATCCTGTTGTGATCCCCTAATGAAGAAATCACACAAAGCACAAACTTCTTAGCAAAGTGCTTTACAATTAAGGAAGAGAAAGAAAACTTAGGGGACGTTCTTTGTAAAATCTAGAGCTGTGTAGACAGGGAAGAGTATATTGTCTACATGGTCACAGCAGAGTTTTCAGGCACTTTTTTCATCTTTGTTTATGAGTCTCTTTTGGGAGCAGCTCCAATGGGGGTATCTTGAGGGCACTGAAGGTTGTGTTAGGGCTTTAAAGACCAGATCTTACTTTTGGGGTCTGGATTCGGGATTGGGGAGTGAGGAAAGGAGGGTACCATCTTCTTATCTGATTGACACCAAGATTGTCCTTGAGGTAAATTGGAAAAGAAACTGACTAAACTTGTTTTGCCCAATTAAGTCTTCTTTTTAAAAATAAAAGCCAGCCAGGGAATATTGTGAAAACAGTAAAGATTCTCATCTCCACCCACCACCCTGAACAGTCACAACTGGTCATGTCATTACTGGTCAAAATAGTGCCAAGGTCCAGTCAGAGATTTAGTTTACAAAGAACATTACTGCCATGTTTGTTGTCCTTGACTTCCAGGGCACCACCGTGAATTCATACTTTCTTGAGAAATTTTAACAATCAAAATTAATTTTGTTAAAAAAAGTAAACAAAACAAGTAAAATTAGTTCAATAATGTATTTTTTGAGCCACTATATCCAAAACATTATCATTTCAACATGTATTCAATTAAAAATAATGATTGTTTTCACACACATAAACATACACACATCAAAAAAAGAAAATAAAAAACAAAAAGAATCTGAAGACTAAAATAGAACAGGAGATTATATCCAAAGAAGATTAAGAGAGTTCGGACAATTGCTGCTGAAACCTGAGACATACACATGCTCAGATGGCAGGGCAGAGAGAAAATAGGGCGCAGATCACTGAGAGAAGCTCACAGCACTGGAACGGGAGAACAAGATTTTGTGGGGAAGAGACATGATGAAACTCTCCCAGTAGCATAGCTTTTTATATGGAGGATCAAACAGTTTCTAAGATTAGGTCCTCGACCCTTCCCAGTATTCCAAAAACATGGAAAATAATATACAATGAAAAGAAAGGATAGAGGTCACCAGTGGTTTTATTTGTAATGCAGGGCATTTGAATTTCTTTGAGTTTCTGAAGTTGGTCCAGGGTGAAGTTAACATCTCCCTTAGAGGATAGCAGTGGGCATACCAAGGAAAAGCCTCCTTTTGGAGGATAAGAACAATAAGAAAATGGGAGCTTTTATGAGCTTCTGTGCCAGGCCTGCTTGGGCTTTGATGTGCTATTAACATCAAGACAATTCAACAAAATAAAATTCATTCAACAAATATTTACTAAGTATTTACCATGTGCTTGCTGGATGCTGCAAACAATTAGAGCCAAGCAGTCAGGGTTCCTGACCTTACAGTTCTAGAGGAAACCACAGATAATAAACAAATAAACAAGCAAAAAATTGACAATACAGTTTCACTTAGTGATAAGGGCTACCAAGAAAACAAAGCAGCATGATGAGCTAGAGATTGCCTAGGTGGGTAGAGTGGGTGGAATTTTACTGGGTGATTAAGGAAGACCTCTCTGAGATGTTTGTACTGACATAAAATGAGCCAACCACGTACTGCTCTAGGGAGGTAATGTACCTTGCCAACAAAGCTGCAACCGCAAAGTTCTTAGCAAGTTTGAGGAAAGAAGTTGAGCCCATGCAACTGGTGCCCAGTGAAAGGAAGGAAAATGGTAGGCTATATATTTGGAGAATAGGCGGGGTGGGGGTGGGGGGGGGAGATCAATTAGGGGCTTGAGGGCCAATGATAAGGGGTTTGAATTTTATTCTAAGTGAAACGGAATGTCCTTGGAACTTTTGAACAAAGGAGTGGTGTAGTCTAGGTTAAATGAAACACTGGCTTCTGTGAGGAAAATGAGAATGGATTGAAGGGCACAAAGAGTGGTCATAGAAATGTATTAGGAAGCTGTTGCTATAGTGGTCCAGGTAAGAAGCTATGGTGGCTTGGCTCGGGAGAAGCTGGAATAGAGCATCTGAGCTGGAAGAGACTTATTGCCTGGTGTTTTCAATGTAGGTTGTGTGATGCCCTTGGGTTCACAGAAAGTACATCTGGGGTAGTCAAGGCCAGCAGAGGTCTGAACAGGTGAAGTCCACACCTTCTATCCCTTCCTTCAACCGGGATGGATCAAAGTCTGGGGCATCCTGAATAGTCTCATAAGGTTGCATGCCTTCAAGGGAGTGTCTTTATGTATTTCCTTACTATTAAGAGATGGGAGAGCCTTTCTTTTGGAACAATATAGAAAAAGGGCACTGGATGCAATGATCAGCTTCTCCTCTGCTACCACAGGTAATTCAGCTCTGGCCCCAAACGTGCAAACTGGCTCTGCCAAAGAAAACCCTCTGACAAAGGCCTCATCTAGCTTAGAAGGTAATTTAAGAATTGCCAACCATTAATTTGTACTGGAGCATACCCCATTATGAGGAAAAGAGGTCTCACCTCCATCCTATGTGGTTACCACAGTATTCCTTTCAATAACATGCTATAGTGCCAGAAAGAATTCTGGAAAATACAGTTTTTACATCTTGTTATATTGCCAAAGTTTTCAGTTATGCTTTTAGATGCCTCTACCAACTAGGTGGGCTACTCTTTTAGCCATGGCATCACCCATCCATCTCTTCTATATTTTGGAATTGAGCACAAGGTTTCAATCTATAAAAGAGTTCCTCTGCCAAAAATCATTGGGAAATCTTTGATCTAATTTAACATCTCTCTTGACAGCCAAGGAAACAGGTTCAGAGAGGAAAAGTGACTTTCCCAAGGTCACTCAGTGAGTTAGTAGCTGGGCCAGGATGAGGGGTCCTTTGGTTCCAGTTCTTCTTTCTACCAAAATATAATGCCTGAATAAGCTCCTCTTAAAACAAAAAAGACAAAAAAAGGCCTATTAGAATATGGTCCAGATTTGTTTTAGGAGGTATGCAAGAACTATGGTATCTGCTTCCTCTTCTGAGGAAACTGTTTCAATCTCTGAGGTATGGTCACCTTGAAACTCCCAGAGCTAAGGGAAGCTGAACTTATCAGAGATGAAAACCCAGGGAAAATCGTGGAGGTATCTCCTGGTGGGGTGCTCAGCTTCTCCCAAGGTCCAGGGCAGGCTTTGATAGTAAGGCCCTTCCTTGTATATTGACAAAAAGGATGTACAAGACTTGAGAGCTGGGTCTGACTCCCCAAAGGGGAAAAGTGGCTTTGTTTAATACCCAGAAGGGACCAAGGAAGTCAGGCTACCTAAGGAGCCATATACTGGCTTGGACTGGGGTTGCTCCAGGAACAGAGCCAATCACAGAGAACCTGGGAACCCAACACCACCCCTGGGTAGGGTTGCAGGGTCTTCAGTGGTGTGCTGGTAAACATTTCACAGCTGGCACTGTAGGGAGGGAGAAGCTTGATTTGTAGCATTTGCCAACTTTGTATTGCAGATGTTCCCACAAGGGCTGATTTCAAGCTGCCAAGGGGATATTGCTAGAGAGATGAGCACAATTGACTCTTCCAAGCTAGTGCTAGCACACCCCCAAGTGTCTTTCTCACTTTTACTGCTGGCTCTGGCTATTACCACCACCCACTGAGAGCTGGGCTGTTGGTGCCACAGGAGACAAAAGAGTGGAACCAGGCTCAGTTGTCATAGCCTCTTTCACAATCAGAAGAAGTGTGAAGACTTGGGCCTCCATCATTACAAGCAGGTAGCTGCTTCCTACTCTTTCTAGAGTGGATTCTGGCAGAACCTTGCCTAAAACAACATCCCCCAGTGTCTCCCTCCAGGCGTGGAGTTCCAACATTAATAAATAATTCCTTCGTTCTCTTCCTGGAGTCCTGTGAAACAGTGGGGGTTCTTTGATTGGGGAGTGGTAAGACTCTAGCACCTTGATGTGAGAGCATTTGCCAGACTGGAGAGCAGACTTGAGCTGGAAAGTTACACAGAGATGCCAACCAACCAATATGTCACAAGGATGCTGCAGAAGTGGCCTGGGATCAGGGATCTCCTCACAATCTGCTGAGTTAGCCAGGTCTCCAACAGAATAGGGGAAAGGGCCACTTAGACTTTTCTTTTAAAGTCCTTGGATAAAGGCCAAGCTTAAAAGACTTTAGCTTCCTATTGGCCTGGAAAAGGGAGGCTCCAGGACAGTTGTAAGATTCCATTCTACCTCATACCACACCCCAAATCAATTCCAGATGGCATTAAATGTGAAGAAAAACCTTAAAACATTTGGAAGAAAACACAGGAGAATGCCCATATGACCTAGGGGTAGGAAAGTGTTTATTAAATAAGACTCATAAACTACTTAAAATAAAAGAGATAAATTCTACCACTTTAAAATTTAAAACTTCTGTTCATCAAAAGATAGCATTAAAAATAAGGTGTCAAATTGGCAGAAGATACATATGACCTAATTAACCACCAAAGGATTAATACATAGAGTATATAAACAGTCTCTAAATATAGATATAAAAATGGAAACAGAGTTAAAAAAGAAATGGATGAATGACATGTAGAGGCAATTCACAGAAGAGGAGACAAATGGTCAATTGTCATATAGCAGATGCTCAATTTCTTTAGTAGTTAAGGCTATACTATTTTATTCCAACTAGATTGGCCAATTAAAAAAAAAGCTAATTATATCAAGTGTTGGCTAAGATGTGGAGTAATGACATATATATACTCCTGGTTGGTGTAGAAATTGGTACAATCACTTGGGCAAATAAGCTGACACGACTGTAAATTTGAAGATGGGCACACTTATAATTCAGCAATTCCACCTGTATCCTCTAGACTGGGGTTTCTCGACTTTGGTGCTATTGACATTTTGGTCCAAATAATTCTTTATTGGGAGCTGGGGGAAGGTGTCCTGTGCATTGTAGGATGTTTAGCAGCATCCATGGACTCCACCCTTGAGCCAGTAGCACCCATTCCCTTCAGTTGTTACAACTAAAAACGTATCCAGACGTTGCCATTTGTCCTCTGGGGAGCAAAATGTTCTTAGGTTGAGAACCACTGCTTTGGAGAAACTGTTGCAGACATATACCAGGAAACTCACAAAAAATGTAAAATTATTCTTTTTTTTTTTTTTTTTTTTAAGATTTATTTATTTACTTTTTATCCATTTTAACATCCCTCCCCTGTTTTTGCTGTTTTTGTGTCCATTTGTTTGGCAATTCTCTGTGTCTGTTTCCTGCCCTTCTCCTCTCATCCTTCTCCTGTCTTTACCGGGATTCGATCCTGGGAACATCCAGTGTGGGAGAGAGGCGTTCTGCCACTTGTGCCACCTCAGTTCCTGTTTTTTTGGTGCATCTCGTCTTGGCTCTCCCCTGCGTCTCTCTCCTGTTACGTCATCATCTTGCTGCGTGGTTCTGCGGGGCCAGACGGCTCACCCACTCTTGGGGCCTGGGGGCTCACCTGCTTGCGTGCCCTGACTGTGCACCTGCGCACCATCTCTCTCTTTTTCTTTATTTTACTGGGAGGTCCCAGGGATTGAACCCAGGTCCCTCCACATGGGAAACGGACGCCCAACCATTTGAGCCACATCCGCTTTCCTAAAATTATTCTTAACAATAAAAAATAACTGGAAACCATTAAAATATTTACCAGCAGTAGAAGAGATAAATTGTAGAATATGCAAACAATGCAAAATTATACAGTAGTAAAGATGAATGAATACAACCTTGGATATCTTAGAAATAAAATTTTCAGTGAAAAATCAAATTGCAGAAGAATGCAAATGGCATGATTCCATCTACAAAACATTTAAACACAAGGAAAGCAAAGAAAGTATGATGTCTAAGATATATACATGTAGTAAAGCTTGAAGGAGAAACAAAGCAAACTTTAAGATAGTGGATATGCTTTGTCAGGGAGGTAGACAGAGAGGATCAGGGAGAGCACAAAAGTAGCTTTTATTTCTTAAACTAAGGGATGGGTCTATGGGTGTTAATTTATTATTATGCTTTATAATTTACATATGTTACTTGCATTCTTTCACATGTAGCAAATATTTCAGAAGAAACACATGAAAAAAGGAAGACTGGACCATGGGATATTTGCAGAGGAAGAAACAATTTGGTCCAACGTGTGCCAGTAGCACCTCTCAGAGGTGGGAGAATCACCCAGGACTTTCAGAACAGGAAGCAGGTGGATGCTCCTCCTCTGTTCATCCCGGTCCTTCTCCCAGCTGCTTCTACCTGGGATTGATCTGCCTCAGGGTGCTAATGCTTTGAAAACCTGCTCCTTGTCCCTTAGTTGAATGATCCTCCACCAGGTCTTTTTTCTTCTCTGGGCCTTAGTCCCTCTCCCCACCTCCTCACCCAATAAAAAGGTGGATATCAGGGTTGATAACTATATGCATGTCCTCCTCCACTCTATACCCATGGTAGACATGAGTAATTGATCATGACACTCTAAATTAGGAAGAGGCCTCCTGATGATTTTCAACAAAGAACTTCAGGCAATTGATCATATGTAGCAGGAGAGAAGTCATCTATATTCCTAAGATTTGACCTCTAAGGTCCCCTCAAGGTTTGCCATTTTTTACATTTAGCCACCTTAATTAGTTTGGGAGATCTTTAAAGGAAGGGACTTTGTCTCATTTCCATTGTACCACCCAATCCTGGTCCCCAGTGTATGTTAGGGTGTCAGTGAAAACTGGCTAGAAAGCAATATTTCTCATTTGCTATATTAGAAACCATGTATGTGTCCCCAGACCTAGTTTTTCTCCCTAGGTCTGGTTTTTAATAGAATGCTGGTGATAAACTAAGCCTGATTTATTATATGACCATCCTGTATGGGAAAAGACTGTAACTTTCGGTAACTTTGGTCAACCTTAAGAAATATAGCAGGGGGACGGATGTGGCTTGGGTGGTTGGGTGTCCATCTCTCACATGGAGGGACATGGGTTCGATCCCTGGGACCTCCTGATAAAAAGAAAAAAAAGAAAAATATGGAAATTGCATGGGACACTAGGCCCCATGCGCGGGTGTGCCACCAGGCCCTGTCCGCGGGTTAGCTGCCAGGCCCTGTGTGCCTGCCGGCCCCGCAAGCCACGAAGCAAGATAATGACGTGACAGGAGAGTGACACAAGGGAGAGCCAAGACGAGACGCGCCGAAAAACCAGGAACTAAGGTGGCACAGGTGGTAGTAGGACGCCTCTCTCCCACATCGGAGGTTCCGAGGATCAAATCCCAGTGAAGACAGGAGAAGCATGATAAGAGAGGGCAGGAAATGGACACAGAGAGTTGCCCAGTGAATGGACACAAAAACAGCAAAAAC
>JAQZBX010031539.1:0-26267 GCA_029593785.1 Cabassous unicinctus | reverse complement strand
TTCTGCCTTCCATCCAACATCAGAACACAATTTTGCCAAGTTCTCTGCCACTTTAAAGTGAGGATTGCCTTCTTTCCAGTTTGCAATGACACATTCATCATCATTTCTGTCTGAGGCCTCATCAGAAGTAACTTTAGTGTTCACATTCCTACCAACAGTCTCTTCAAAGCAATCTAGGCCTTTTCTATCAAGCATCTCACAATTCTTCCCACATACCCAATCAATTAGCCATTTCTACATTTTTGATATTTGCGTAACAGCATGCAACCCAATCTCCTGGTACCAATTTCTGTTTTAGTTTGCTAAATGCTGCTGTGAGCAATATACCAGAAATATACCAATGGCTTTTTTCATGGGAATTTATTAGATTAAAAGCTAAAAATGTCCAAATCAAATCATCAGGCAAAGCTCCATCCTTGAAGTATGGCTGCTGTTAATCCTGGACTCCCGCCACATGGCAAGGCACAATGGCGGCTCTGCCAGTCTTTGCTTTCTCCTCCAGGCTCACTTCTCCTCATGCTCAGTTGTGGATTATCAGGCATAATGGTGGTGTTGATGCATCTCTCCCTTCTCTGGCCATCGTTGCTTGTTCTGCTGCAGGCTGCTCTGTCTGTGGCTTTTCTCTCTCCTGGGTTCGTTGATTTCAAATTTTGGGAGTCTCCTCTCCGTCACTGCCACTCTTTTCCTGTGTCTGTGACTTTTTATTCCTCCACTTATAAAAGACTCCAGGAAGAGGATTAAGACCCAACTAAAGCAATCTAATCAAATGGGCCTTAACTGATCTAATCTAATCAAATGTCCACGTAGGTTCAACTTAAGAACATAATTTTCTGGGGGCCACATAAAAGATTCAAACCAACACACACACAGTAGAATGAGTATGCATCTTTAAATAATGGCAAGTGTCTTATTTATAATATTTGTATAATTTACAATGTGCTGTGTTTACACAACTGTAAGTGTCTACATAGTTATAACTAGGTTGCTAATTTCTTAAAGGTATGCAGTCTTATCGAGTAATAATTCCCTCATTTGTTGATCAGCCATTTAATATATAAAAATATGTGAAAAAGTACTTTGAGTAGCCATATGATATACTGGAAAATTAATTCAATAAAGGTTATATATACTTTGTACCTATCTAAAATATTTCATCCAGGATATATGCATGGGTAATAAAATCTGAATTTAGAGACATCCATAGGAAAAGTCTTCTGTTTGGCCATTGTTTCTGCAGAATAATGGCCCATTGAAGAAGTCTATGTCCTAATCCACAGAACCGGTGAATATGCTATCTTACATGACAAAAGTGACTTTGCAGATGTGATTAAGGTTAAGGACCTTGAGATGGGGAGATTATCCTGGATTTTACGGGTGGTCCAACTTATTCAATGATTTCTTAAAAAAGGAGAACCTTTCCTAGATGTAGTCAGAGAGAGAAGGATGAATGGTCAGAGAGATGCGTTATTGCTTGATTTGAAGATGGAGGAGTAGGCCATGAGCCAAGGAAAGTGGGTGGGTTCCAAAAACTGGAAAAGACAAGGAAATGCTTCCCTAAAGCCTACAGAAAGAAAGAAAGCCCTGCTGACACCTCAGTTTTCACCTATGTGACCTATAAGACCTGTAGGATAATAAACTTGCAGTGTAAGCCATCAATTATGTGACAAGTTGTTACAGCAGCAACAGGAAACTAATATAGCCATTAATCTTTTTTTGTCAAACCAATATCACATTCAACTACATATTACCATCTCAACCATATACTGCATAGTGGCACAAACTTTGTAGTGGAAATGTTTGCCTCTTCATACGTATATGGATAGATGTAGTCATAGTTTCATTGCTGATAGATTTCCATAAAAGCCAAACAAAAAGAGCATGAAAATAAGAAATAGATAAAGACAGGTCACAATCTGGTTCTAAGTGATCAACTTGCTTGATTTTCAGGAGTCCCAAGGCAATCTGGGTCAGTGTTTATTTTTGTAAATGGGCAAAGAATTAATCCGTACTAGCACCCAGGTTGTATAATCCAAGTAAGAGAAGGAGATCCTTGAAGACACAATTGGGAAATATTTACTACCAGAGATCAAGCTGCTCAGATGTCAGAATAAGAACACTAGATTTGCTAAAGAAATGGATTAGATCTAGTACTTTTGATGGCAATGGGATTTAAAGAGCTAATAGAATCCCAGAAATTTAAAAGATCTGAGAAGTTATTGAATCCAGTGATTATCAAACCTGACCATGAACAGGTTTGGAGAGTTTTTAAAAAATAAGAATTCCTTGATTTCATTTCAGGTTTATCAAATCAGATGTTCTGGTGTTGGGTCTTGGTATTCTATATTTTAAAAAAATTATATCCCCTGGTGATTCATATGTGAATAGTAAGCATTTTGGATCCACTGACGAAGTCCAACCCTCCATTCAAGCCATTTATTTGCCTTACAGTACTATATTAAACCATTCAGGAAGTATTTGGTGATACAGATGTGTGCAAGTCAAAATTCTTCAAGTTTAGAAGTCTAGTGATCTTTGGGTATAGATAGAATTCAGAATCCAGTGAAGAAAATAGATTGAAATTCAGAGGTGTTAACTTAGAGATAGGTAAGGGGTTAAGGCCAGGGGAAACAACATCAATGCAGCCTAATAAATTGTTGTTAACTTTCTTTGGACAACTACAAAATTGAAAATATTTGCTTTACATTTAGCCAACAATGTCTCTATGTAACTCCTAACCAAGGGTTTTAGCCCTATTCACTATAGCCACATGAATTGCATTATGGCCTCTGTATTCTTTCATCTTCCTAAATTTGATTTCTTTTCTAAATCTTGAAATCTCTTTCTTGTTTCTCTTTTACCAAATTTTCCCCTAGCTTATTAAGTTTATCTTATTAAGCCATATAATAATGAAATTGGGCCAATTTACTAACCTTGTAAATATATCACCGTGATTGTATGATAAGAGAATTTTAGTTGAGTTATTCAAGCTCAAATGCTTCCTTGGTTTACTTTCTCAGATTCAGGTGACATTTCCTTTTCTCATCCACTAATTCTCTTGGCAAAGATGCGTGTCCTATAAGCTAAGTAGACAAAAATTTGCCTATTGATTCAGAGGAGAATCAATAAACTCTCATTGAATCAATAAACTCTCAAATGCCTCTCTTCTGAGATATATATTTCAATCTTCTGAGATATATATTTCAATCACTGTGATCATTATCTATTTTTCTTTTCATTGAAACTTTTTATTATAAAAGTTTTAAGCATAAACAAATATAGAAAGACTATACAGATGTAGTCATTTTTCCCTTGATGATATATTTCCAGTCATCCAGCTTCAACAATTATTAACATTTTACTAATCTGGTCTTTTTCATACAGACAGACTGGAGTTTTGGGATCAAGAGGCAATAATGGTTAAATGTGTGACATGCAAATTATTTTCTACCATTATTATGATGTCATTATGTTATTTTGTATATGATCATATTTTCAAAGGTATTTATTAGAGATTCAGCTGACTCTGAACTTTTAAAAAATCTTTATTCTGTAATTTTATATGACATTTCTAATATATTGTGATTGCCATAAAATTGGATGAAGCTATTTTTAATTAGTTTTCCAAGCCATGGAAAAACTTGTGATAACTTCAGAAATGAACATTGCCAACTTTTGATACAAAGCAAAGGATATTCACCTTTGCTCACTCTTTGCAGCTATAAGTCATTTCCATCTAAGCTTCAGTCAAAGGGTGGCTGCTTTGCAGATTTGTGTGGTATGAATCATTAACTACTTTGTGGCAGAAGAAAGTTAAGAAGAATTTAACCCAGTAATGGATTATGGAGATTATTATTTAAAGTTTCCCCCAAAAGATACAATTAAAATAAAAATGGAACTCAGAGATTTATATAACACTAAATGGAGCAGTCTAATGTAAAGTGGGAAACATAAGGAATTCAGAATTAAGCTTTTGCTGTTGGTTAATAAGAAGATGTAAGTATCCTAGCACATATGTTGCACAACATTATATTGTTCTAAGTAGCCTTAAAATAAGAAAAAATGTGATGCTTTCAGTTTGCTTCTAAGATCTCTGTTCAATGGTCATATGAATGAGAAAACAATCTTGTAATTACGACTGTTTTGAATAAGTAGTTCATTGCATGATGGTATGACAAATGTCCTGCATGCCTAAGAACATGCATTACTGGCCTGACCCAATATCTGACATTTTCACAATTAATAATATATTGGGGTAATGACATTGAATACTTAAATGGTGTAATTGAGTTATTGTAAAACCTAATCTATTAAACCATAACCAATATTATCATACCACCCATTATCAAATCAATTAGCCACCCAGCTAAAAGGCACAGAAAGAAACAAGTGTGAATTTTAAAGGAGGAAAGGGCGAGGAACAAGTACAGAGCAGAAGGTAACCAAAAGGAGTTCTGAAAAACACAAAGGGATAGTAGCTTGGAAGCAAGAAATATTGAAACAAGGATTGGGGAAGGCTTTTTTTTTCTTATTTTTTATTTTTATTTTTTTAAGAGAGATAATGAATGGCTAGGTAGTAGCTGTATATTTAGATAACCCTTGTCCTGATCGTTGTGCTGTATGAACTGGTGAGAATACTCCTTTGTAGTAAAGACTTACTTTATTTTTTCTGTATAATCTAGCTTTATTTCTATATAAACTAAGATTTTGATAATTTAAGATTTGAGCATGTATCGAGGAAATCCATGGAGAGAAGAACATGTTGAGTTTTTTTTTCTCACAAACCCAGATATATCAACAAGATGGAGGTGCGGAGAACTTACCCTATATGTAAATCAATGGAATTATGAATGAGCTTAGCATTGTTTGGAAGACAGAACTCAGGTCCCTGATGGAATGAAAGAGGCATAATTAACGTTTGGTAAGAAAATACTCTTGAGTTAAAGCACCACACTATATTCCTCAGAAAACCCCTGGGATTATAATGTGTGAAGGTTAAAATGTAATACTCATTGTAGAGATCAAATAATTAAAAATTAAAGTATTTACACTTTATTTTGTACCTGTTGTTGGTAGGTTTAGAGGAAGAACCCTTCTGGCCTGGTATAAGTTAGACTAGGAATTGTTAACCATGATATTCCCAGCCAACGTTTTGTGCATTTTCACCTGTAGTGCACATTAGGGGTCTTGTAAGGCATAACATTTCATTTAAAAAACAATTAAATAAATTTGCTAATAATTCCTTTCTATTTTGTATATCAGACATATCATCATGAAATCTATGTGAATATTTGAGCATAAAAATTAAAAACATACAGCTTTTCTAAACAAAGGAGCTAGTACATTTTAATTATAGTTTGACTTATTTAAGAAGATATTTTTCCATTCATTTAACAAACTCTTTTTGAGTATTTACTCTATGCAAAGCCTTATGTTAGCTGCTTTGGGAGTACAGGGATAAATAAGACTCGGTATTTGCAGGGGTGACCTGGTATTTTCTGCAGCATTTATTATGAGAATAGTTATCTTCATCAGGTCAAAAGTTGTGTGGAATGAGTTGAGTTACAGAACACTCAAACTGGGTAGACGTGCTTTCAGAGGCCGTAGGCCAGTGTCTTCATATTAAGAAGGAGATTAGGGTCCCAGGAAGGTATAAGCCTTCTGGGAAACCTAATCATCAGAATCAAAGTAGGCCATTAGGAAGATGAATTCCATCGTGATCCAGAGAATTACTGGTGGTATGTATTTATCTTATCTAGATAGAACCAGATTTAGTTACAGAGTTTGGAGTAGTCCAGTGTGTGAGGCTAAATTTAAGTGCCAGGAAGTACTACAGCTAGAAAAGTGAGAGAGAGAGGAGAGAGATAGAAATCTAGCCAGATTGTTAAAGTCAGGGAATAAGAAATGTTTGAAGTTAACTAGCATAAAATTTACATGTGACATCTTACTCTTTAAAGTTTTTCACACAGCTTAGTTGTTGGTTCACCTTTGTTTTCTCATCTTAGGTTTAATCTTGAAATCCTTCCTTAATGAACGAAATGATAGGGCATTGCTTTTGCATGTCAATTTTGCAGTAGTGGTCAAAGGTGAGTAGTGGTGATGAAGTATAAAAGTACTTTTAAAAATGTTTAAGAGTACTTAGGAATAAATATGTTAGCCACTAATACATTCTTTGATAACATCTTTTGAAATTAAAGACACATGGTTGGGAGGCATTGAGAGACAGAAAAAGAGGAGAAAATTTTATTTTTCTTTAATGGCTTCCATAGCAAATGGAAATTAGATAATTGGAGGGAATTGGGAGATAGGCTAAATTCCTAGTACTGCTAATAACAAACTATGTTAGGCAGAATAATGCTCCCCCAAAGATGTCCATGTCTTAATACCTGGGATCTGTGAATATGTTACAGTACGTGGCAAAGAGGAATTAAGGTTGCAGATGGAATTAAGGTCATTATTTAAGTGACCTTGAGATGGGAGATTATTCTGGATTATTAGGATGGGCCCAATGTAATCACAAGAGTCTTTATAAGTGGAAGAGGGAAACAGGGTGAGATAACCAGAGAAACAGCAGCATGAGAAGGATTCAATCCACTGCTGCTATCTTTGAAGATAGAGGAAAAGAGCCCAAAGCCAAGGAATGTGGGCAGCTTTTAGAAGCTGAAAAAAATAAGGAAACAGATTCCCCCCATAGCTTCCAGTAGGAGCACAACCTTGCCAACACCTTGCTTTTATCACATTGAAACCCACTGTGGACTTCTGACCTCCAGACTCAAAGAAAATAAATTTGAGTCATTTTAAGCCACTAAGTACATGGTAATTTGGAGCAGCAACAATAGGAAACTAAATACAAAAAACATGGAAGTCAAATTTTTGAAGCTTCATTTTCCTCAAATATAAGGAGAGGATAATACCCACCTACAAAGCAAAAACCTCAAAATCTTATTGCTATACAGAAAGTGAAAAGACAACCTACAGAATGGGAGAGAAAATTTGGAAATCATATATCTGATAAGAGCTTAATATGTAGACTATATGAGGAACTCATACAACTCAACAACGAGATAAACACCCAATTAAAAATTAGACCAAGGATTTGAATAGACATTTCTCCAAAGAAGACATTCAAATGGCCAATAACTATAAGAAAAGATGCTCAACATCATTTGCCATTAGAGAAATGAAAATTAAAATGACAATATGATAATACCACTTCACACCTAGTAAGATGGCTATTATTAAAAAAAAACTGAAAACAAGTGTTAGTGAAGATGTATAGAAATAGGAACCTTTGAACATTGTTTGTGGCAATGTAAAATGGTGCAGCCACTATGGAAAAACAGTTTTACAGTTCCTGGAAAAATTAAAAATAGAATTACCTTATGACCAGGCAATTCCAATCCAATGCATACACCCAAAATAATTGAAAGCAGGGACTCAGACAGATATTTGCATATAAGTGTTCATTGACCCATTATTCACAATAGTCAAAAGGTAGAAGAAACCCAAGTGTCTATCAACAGATGAATGAACAAACAAAATGTGTTATAGCCATACAATGAAATATTATTTAGCCATAAAAAGAAGTGAGGTGCTAATACATGCTACAACATGGATGAATCTTGAAGAGATCATGTTGAGTGAAATAAACCAGGCCCAAAAGGACAAATATTGTATGATTTCTCTTACATGAAATACTTAGAACAAGCAAATTCATAAAGAAGAAAGCAGAAGAGTGGTAAGCCAGGATGACAGAAGGGAGGGAATGGAAAGTTATTGCTAAATGAGTATGAGTTTTGGATAGAATGTTGAAAAGGGTCAGAAATAGTGGTGAAAGTTACAATATTGTCAATGTACTTAATATCAAAGAATTGTCCACTTAAAATGGTTAAAATGATTTTTATTACCATAATTAAAAAGAAAAAATAAATTATTATAAAAATTTTATTGCAAACTTTATTTGATATAATTTGAAATATTTAGCATGAGGCTAGGCAAATATTAAATGCTCAGTAAGTACAGTTACTATTATGCAGCTTTGTATGTGTTTTGAAAAGAGGCTCAGAATCACTTTCTTCAATATCTACTAGTAATTTTGAGATCATTTTTACTTATGCACTGCCGACGTGTGCTGCTGTACTGGGCAATGAAGTCATGGTTTACAAAGCATTTCAGATAGCATTTAACAGAGTTCCACATCAGAAGCAAATGTCTAAGGTGCAGAGTTGTGAAATAGAACAGAAGTTGACAGCTTAGACTGAAAACTGGCTAAGGGCAGAAGTTAAGGGTAGAAGTAAATGGAAAATTTTCAAGCAGGGCAAAGAATGCCTTGGGGAAGAAGATTAAAAAAAAAATTACTAAGACACATAGTGTATATTTTATGTTAGGCATTATTTTGAGCACTTTATACCTATTAACTCATTTGATGCTCAGGATGATCTTATAAAGTAGGTATTGTAACTATATCCATCCATTTTTGTAAGAGGATGCTGAAGCAATCAACTTGTGCAAGTCACACAATAAGAGACACAACCAGAATTTGAGCCCACGTACCTGGGATCCAAAGCCCATGCTCCTTATCTTTGGACTCAGATGAGATGACAATATCTGATATTTATCTAAATTTTAAACATATTAGTATTGTTAACATAGATAAACTTTTATTATTTATTAAAATAAGCAGGTAAATATAAAGCAGAAAAATTTGGAGGAAATAGTGGACTCTTGCCAAAGACAACTGTTGTGGACATTTGTTCTATAAGTGGATGCCCATTTTGCATGTTTAGGAGAAATTCCAGTGTTGTGAGTCTTGCCCCCTAATGTAAAAGTCAGAACTAAAAATTTCCAGGCTCTCTCATAGCTAGAGTTTAGGCACATGACTTAGTTGAGCAAATCAGATGCATGCTGTTGGGGACTGAATCAGGTCCCCTGCAAAAGGCATGCTCAGGTCCTAATCCATGGTCCAATGGGTGTGAACCCATTTGTAAATAGGACATTGGAGGTTGTTATTTTAGTTAAGCTGTGGCCCAGCTGAATGAGAGTGGGCCTTAATTGAGTTCCTGGAGTCCTTCATAAGCAAAAGAAATTCAGGCACAGTCAGAGAAAGCTTTGGGGAGGAGCTAGAGGCCTGAAGCTAGATGTCAGCAGAACCAGAAGAGAAAGGAGAGGACATCACCCTGTGACAGAAAAACCCAGAAGGCAGGGATTGTCAGTCTGAATGCTCTGGCCCCTGGAGAAAGCAAGCCTTCTAGCCCCTGAAACCGTAAGCCAATACATTTCTGTTGTTTAATCAACCCATTGGATAGTGGAGGTTGTGGCAGCTCAGAAAACAAAGACATGCATAAGATTTTGATTTGGAAGAAACAGATATCCCACGCAGCTTCTGTTTTGCTAGTGCTTTTCGCTGTTTGCAAGATCAATTACCTAATGAAGAACTGATTTTGGTGCTGGAAGAAGTAATGATGGCCATAAATAAAATTCTAAGCCTGGGACTTGGCAATGGTGGCAGAAGTGACATTAGCCACAGTATTTCACCAGGTCAGTTCTTGGGTATGATTTTATTATTATTATTCTGGAAGCTGTGTTTCAATTCTGGTTCTCCAGCCTTCTCAACAATTCTGTGAACTAGCCTATACCACTTAATTAGTTCGTTTTTTTGGTTTAAATTAGCCATAGAGGATTCTGTTGTTTGTAGCTAAAAACCCTGACCAACAGAAGAGCCAAATGAAAATATAATGCAGAATTATTTTTTTTAAACAGTAAGCAAATTAAATTCAAGTGGAATTAATATAAATTATCAAAACAAAAATAAAAGAAAACTCTAAATCAATATATGTATTAAATCTCTAGTTGTGAGATGACTTTTGTTAAATTAATTAAATAAATCAGAGAAAAGAGTGATGGCTTACACTACATTTAAGCATAGTATGTCTGGAAATGAAAAGGTAAAAAAAGTAATCAGTCAATGGAGGAAATTTTCACAGCAAGTGAGATACATGGAGAGCTGCTATCTGTGCCACAGAAGTTTATAATGAATACACTGAAAGCCCAAATAGAATGGACAGAGGTAACAAATATAGAGAAATAGTAAAAAATATGATAAATGTTTAACCTCATCAGTAGTCAGAGAAATGAATATTAGAAAAACCATAGGTTTGTCTGCCTTTGATTTATCAAATATTAAAAATGCAATTATAATGTTCATGAAGTGATATAACGCTTTTGGAAAATGATATTATACCATGTATGAAAACTTTAAAATATTTATGATCTTTGAGCTAATAATTCCATTTCTGGTAATCTATGCTAAGATACAATCATAAATAAAGAAAAGCTTTATGTACAGAGAAGTACATCTAGGTCTAGTAAAAATTAGAAGTGACCTAAATGTTAAAAATAAGAGAATGGTTAAGTGTACTGTGGTGAATTCCATGGATGAAATAATAGCTTGTCATTTAATTAGCTCTTTTGACTAATTTATAGGTTGTGAAAATGTTTATGATAGAATGGACTGTAAGTCACAATATTTCTAAATATGATCATATACATATATTTTAAAAAACCTAAAACGACAAATATAAAAATCTAACTGAGTGCATATGATACCTCCCTGTGAGTCCTAGATTCCAATGAAATAATAGAAGACATAGGAATAATACATTCACATTAGCATAGAAAAGGGGGACATCTGATGCTCCAAAAGATACCAGGCCCAGAGAGTTTTATGGTTCAAATATATGAACCTTCAAGGAAATGATATTGTCTCCTCAATTTTAATTGTAGTTTCAGAAAAAGAAGAGGAATAATTTTATGACTTCAGTATAGCCGTAATAACAAAATTGGAAAAGGACAGTATGAAAGGAATAATTTATAGATTTATTTCATGAAAAAATTAGATTAAAAATTTCTAGATAAAATATTCTCAAATGTAATTCAGATTTGTATTTAAAGAATAATGTGTCATGAGCATTAGAGATTTTCTTAGGAATGCAAGATGATTCAACATTAGAAAATCCTTCAATGCAATAAACTACAAAGTTTTAAAATAACAGCTTTATTGAGATAAAATTTGCTTACTGTAAAATTAACATACTATAAAATTCAGTAGTTTTATTATATTCATGGAGTTGAGCAGCCATCACTACAATCAATTTTAGAATATTTCTAACATTCAGCAAACGAACTCTATAGTCAATAACAACCACTCCACTTTTCCCCAACCCACCAGCCCCTGGTCACCACTATTCTACCCTCTGTCTCTGTGGATTTGCTTATTTTGGGAATTTCAGCATCATGCAACATGTGGCCTTTGTAACTGGCTTCTTTCATTTAGCATAATGTTTCAAGTTTCATTCATGTTGGAGTATGGATCAGGACTTCATTCTTTTTCATTGCTGAATAATATTTCATTTGTTTCAAGTGTGTTTGTAAATGCTCATTGAAGAATTTTTAGATGGCTGTTCTAAAATCCTTGTCAGGTAATTCTAACATCTGTGTTATTTTATTTTTGGCACGTGTTGATTGTCTTTTCTTCTGCAAGTTGAATCTTCCTGGTTCATGGTATGATGAGTAAGTTTTGATTAATACCTGGATATTTGGTGGTATTATAAAAGTCTGGGTCTTATTTGAATCTCATTTTAGTGGGCCTCCTTTGACATTGCTCTGGTGGGGGAAAGAGGGGTACTACTTCTTCCTGCCAGGTGACTATAGAAGTCCAAGCTCTCCACTTGACCTCCATTGACACCCGGTGGGGGAGGCGATAGTGGTTACCCACGCGTGTGGGTAGGAGTTCAGGCTTATACTGGGCCTCTGGTGATACTAATCTGATACATTGTTGGTCCCTAGCCTGAGGACCTCCTGAACTATCTAGCTGGTCTGCCTTCTTCCCATGTTTCAGAGTATTTCAAACTTCTGTTTGTTTTCTATAAAATGTTCAGGGTTTTAAACTGTACTTAGTGGGAGGAATAGAGAGAAATACATCTACTCCTTCTTGCCAAAAGTGGAGTTTTCAATGCAATTGATTTTCATATATTGATCTTATATACTGCAACCTTGTTGAACTTGTTTATTGGTTCTACTGATTTGTTAGTGGATTCTTTGGGATTTTTTTTTTTTTTTTAAAGATTTATTTATTTCTTGCCCCCCGCCCCCATTGCTTTTGCGCTCGCTGTCTGCTCTCTGTTTTCTTCTGTAGTGTCTGCTTTATGTGGCAGCGGGAACCGATTCTGGGACCTTCCAGAGTGGGAGGGAGGCGCTCAGTCTCTTGCGCCACCTCAGCTCCCTGGTCTGCTGCATCTCTTATTGTCTCCCCTCTGTGTCTCTTGTATGCATGGGCCAGCACTCCTGTGCAGGCCAGCACTCCTGCACGGCCAGCACTCTGAGCGGCCCAGCTCTCCACTTGGGCCAGCTTGCCTTTCACCAGGAGGTCCCAGGAATCGAACCCTGGACCTCCTATATGGTAGATGGGAGCCCAATCACTTGAGCCACATCCATTTCCCTTCTTTGGGCTTTTTTAATATACAAGATCACAGGATCATGTCATCTGAAACTAGGGTAGTTTTACTTCTGCTTTTCTAATCTGGATGTCTTTTCTTTCATTGTCTTGCCTAATTGCCCTGGCTAGATCCTTCATCATAATGTTGAATAGAAGTGGCAAGTAGCAAGTACAGACATCCCTCTTCCTGGTCTTAGCAGGGAAAGCATCAATGGTTTTTCATCATTAGGTATGAAATTAGCTGTGAGCTTTTCCTAGATGACCTTTATCAGGTAAGGAAGTCCCTTCCTATTCCTAGTTTGTTGAGTATTTTTATCATGAAAGGGTGCTGGAATTTTTCATATGCTTGTTTTTTGTCTTTTGAGGTGATCATGTATTTTCTGTCCTTTATTCTATTAATGTGGTGTATTACATTGATTGATATTTGGATGTTAAACCAATTTTGAAATCCTGGGATAAATCCCTCCTGCTCATGGTGAAAATCCTTTTTGTATGTTCCTGGATTTGACTAGCATTGCTACGATTTTCTGGAGAATTTTTGGACCTATATTAGTAAGGGTTATTGTTACATAATTTTCTTTTCTTGTGATATGTTGTCTGGTTTTGGTGTCAGGATAATACTGGCCTTATAGACTAAGTTGGGAATTGTTCTCTCCTCTTCGAATATTTGGAAGCATTCATGAAGGTTTGTTATTAATTCTTCTTTAAATGTTGGTAGAATTTACCAGTGAAACCATTCGAGGCCTGAGATTTCTATATGGGAAGTTTTTTTAATGTTAAGAGAAGTTGTGAGTTTACAAAACAATCATGTATCACATACAGGATTCCCATAACTCCCCCCACCACCAACACCTTGCATTGTTGTGGAACATTTGTTACAAATGATGAAAGACCATCTTCAAAATATTACTGTTAACTATAGTCCATAGCATATATTTGGAGTATTTTTCCCATAAATCACCCTCTTGTTAACACCATGTATTAATATTGTATATTTGTTATAGTTCATGAGAGAACATTCTCATTCCCACTCCTCTCATATTCTTAACACCTTTTAATAGTGACATACATTTGTTCTAGTTCATAGAAGAACATTCTTGTATTTGTGCAATTAACAGTAATCCTCATCCAGCACTGAGTTCACTATGTTGTACAGTCCCTAGATTATCCTCTAACTTCCTTTCAATTGACATTTCCATCCCTAGACTACCCCTTTCATCTACAATCACATTTATAAATCAGCAGTGTTAGTTATACTCACTATAATGTGTTACCATTAACTCTATCCATTTCCACATGTTGATAACCAACCTTATTAAAAATTCTATATACATTAAGCATCAACTCCCCCTATCAACCTTTGTTCTATCTCCTGGTAACCTACACTCTAGAGTTTAATTCCATGAGTCTACTCATTGTATTTAGTTTGTATTAGTAAGACCATACAATATTTGTCCTTTTGTGTCAGGCTTATTTATTTATTTTTTTAAAAGATTTATTTATTTATTTATTTATCCCCCCCTTGCTGTTTGTGTCTGCTGCGTCCATTTGCTGTGTGTTTTCTCTGTGTCTGCTTATCTCCCCCTTGCCGTGAGGTCTTGCTGCATCAGCCCACTGCGCCGTGCAGGCCAGCCTGCCCTCACAAGGAGGCCCCGGGAAGCGAACCCAGGGCCTCCCATATGGTAAACGGGAGCTCTATTGATTGAGCCACACCCGCTTCCTGTGTCAGGCTTATTTTACGCAACATAATATCCTCAGGGATCATCCATGTTGTCATATGCATCCCAAGTTTATTTCTTCTTACAGCTGAGTAGTATTCCATTGTATGTATATACCACATTTTGTTTATTCATTCATCAGTTGATGGACCCTTGGGTTGTTTCCATCTTTTAACAATTGTGAATAATTCTATGGGAAGTTTTAAAATTACTAATCCCATCTCTTATTATAAGTCTATTCAAATTTTCTGTTTCTTCTTGAGTCACTTTCTGTAGTTTGTATCTTTCTAGAAATTTGTCCATTTTCATCTAAGTCTATCTAAATTTGTGGCATACAGTTGCTCATAGTATTTCCTCACAATCTTTTTTTTTTATTTCTGTTAAGTCAGTAGTGATTGTATCGGTTTTCTATTGCTGATATGGCAAATTACTAAAAATTTAAAGGCTTAAAACAATGTAAATTTATTATCTTACATTACTATAGGTTAGAATCCTGACACGGGTTTTACTGGACTAAAATTAAGGTCTCAGAAGGGTTGCATTTCTTTCTGGAGGCTCTAGGGGAGAATCGATATAGATTCTTGCCTTTTTGAGCTCTAGAGATTGTGAATCATAATCCTTGGCTCCTGTTCCTCTTCCTCCAAGTTTAAAGCCAGCAACTTTGCATCCTTTTACCATTTTTCACAGTCATATTTCCCTATGACCACGGAAGGAAAAGTTTCTTCAATTTTCAGGAACAATGAAATCGGATTGGCCTACCTGGATAATAGTCACATCTAAAGGTCTTTAATTTAATCACACCTGCAAAATCCCTTTTACTATGTAAGGCTCTGGGAAATGTATTAGGACATCTTTATGGGGACATTATTCTGCATTTCATGGTGATGACCACTCTTCATTCTTCAATTTAGTAATTTGAGCTTGCTCTCTTTTTTCTTGGTCAGAATAGCTAAATGTTGGTCAAGTTTGTTGATATTTCTAAAGAACTAATTTTTCATTTGTGAATTTTTCTCTCATTTTTTAAGCTAATTTCTATTTCATTTAGTTCTGCTTTAATCTTTATTATTTCCTTCTTTCTCCTTGCTTCTTTTATTCTTCTTTTTCTAGTTTCTCAAGGTGGAAGATTAGGTTATTGATTTGTGATTTTTCTTCATTTTTAATATAGGCATTTAGAGTGACAAATATCCTTCCAATCATTGGTTTAACTTCGGCCCTTGAGTTTTGTTAAGTTGTGCTTTTGTTTCATTCTTCTCAAAGTTTTTTTTTTTTTTTTTTCAATTTTCCTTTTAGTTCTTCATTGACCCATTTAGAAATTTGCTTTTTAATTCCCCATATTTGTGAATTCCCCAAATTTCTTACTTTTACTGATTTCTAATTTAGTTCCATGCGGTCAGAGAACATATTTTGTAAGACTTCAGTCCTTTTAAATTTATTGAGATTTGTTTTATGGCCTAGCATATAGTATCTTGTATAGTATTCCTTGAGTGCTTAAAAAGAATGTGTGTTCTACTGCTTTTGGGTGGTATGCTTAACAGATGTCTAAATCTCTTTGATTTATAGTGTTGTCCAAATCTTCTATTTTCTTGTTGAACTTCTATCTAGTTGTTCTATTCATTATTGTAGGAGGGCCATGAAAGTCTCCAATCCTTATTATTGAATTGTCTATTTCTCCCTTCTGTTCTTTTTGTTTATGCTTTATGAATTTTGGGACTCTGTTGTTAGGCATACACGTTTGTAATTGTGATGTTCTTCTTCATGGATTTATACTTTTATCATTATACTGTGTCTTTCTCTGTCTCTAGTAACAATTTTGTCTTAATGTCTTGTTTTGTCTGATATTAGTATAGTCACTTTTGGTTAGTTTGCAAGATATATAATTTTCCATCCTTTTACTTTCAACCCATTTGTGTCTTTGAACGTAAAATGTGTCCTTTGTATGCTTATAGTATGGTCATTTTAAAAATGCTTTTTGCCCATCTCTGCCTTGTAATCAGAGTATTTAATCCATTGTATGTAGGGCAATTACTGAAAATTTAGAATTCATGTTTGATTTTTTGCTATTTGTTTTATGTCTTTAAGTCTTTTTTTGTTCCTCTTTTTCTCCGTTACTGTCTTCTTTTGTGTTAAATCGATATTTTTTTTAGCATACCATTTTAATTCCCTTTTTGTTTCTTTTAATATATATTTTTTGAGGTTTATTCTTAGTGATCACCCTGGGGATTCAATTAGCATAGTAACTTAAACCAATCTAGTTTGCATTAATACTAACCTAATTTAAATTGTACACAGAAACTTTGCTCTGATATATCTCTGTTCCATCCCTCCTCCTTTGTGCTATAATTTTCACAAATTACATGAATATACTCCATAAGCCCATTAATGTGGTTTAATAATTATTGATTTATGCAATTGTCTTTTAAATCAGATAGAAGAAATAAGTTGAAAACTAAAATACATTTATACTGTCTTTTATATTTACTCATGTAGTATCTTTATTGGTACTTTATCTCTTCATGTGGATTCATGTTACTCTCTAGTGTCCTTTCATTTCAGCCTGAAGCTCTCTCTTCAGTATTTCTTTCTTTCTTTTTTAGAGTCTAACTCTGTTACATTAGGGAAATAGGTTATAATATATGACACCCACGGACAGGGTACTGATTTCACCAGCTTGTGTGTCCTGCCAGCTCACTCACCAAGTTGAGCAGGCCCTGAGCTCACCGCCCCAGACCTCCAGCTCCTTCACCAGCAGGCCCTGGGGATCGAACCCGGGCCTCCCATATGGTAAACAGGAGCCCAGCCAATTGAGCCACAGCTGCCTCCTTTGAGAGCACTCTTGTTTGAAGCTTTGTTTACTGTGGCAGTGAGTGAGATCCGTGTCTCTTTAGTGTTTCTTGAAGGGTAGCTCTGCTAGCAATGAATTCTGTTTTTGTTTCTCTGGGAAAGTCTTAATATCTCTTTCACTTTCTTTTTATTGAGGTGAAATATACATAACAAATAATAAACCATTTTAAAGTGTACCATTCAGTGGCATTTAGGGTATTTATGATCATGTGCAATCACCACCTCTTTCAAGTTTCAAAACTTTTTCATCACCTCAAATGAACACCCTATACCCTCTTAGTAATCACTCCATATTTACCCCTTCCCCTATCTTTGGCAGCCACTCATGTACTTTCTGTGTCTATTATTTGCCTATCCTGGATTTCATATAAAGGAAATCATACAATATGTCATCTTTTGTGTCTGTTTTTTTGAGGCTCTTCCATGTTGGAGCATCAATACTTAACTCCTCTTTATGGCTGAATAATATTCCACTGCATGCATATAATGCAATTAGTTTATCCATTCATCTGTTGATGGACATTTGGCTTGTTTCTTCTTTAGCAAGATGTTCTGACTTCTAGGGGAGGAGCATCCCCCACTTCACCATGAGCCCCTTAGTGCCTGAGGCTCTTTTCTGTCAGGAGCTGGCCATGGGCCATCCAAACAGGGCCCCCTCTGGGGTCACTGGCAGATCTTTCTAAGTTAGAGTTTTGAGATGTGCTTTCTGCTTTGCACATTTAGAATAACACTTGGTTGTATAAAAAAAATACCTTTTAGTTATTATGAATAATGCTGCTATAAACATTCTTATACAAGTTTCTACATGGACATATGCTTTCATTTCTTTTGGATGAATACCTAGGATTGGAATTGCTTGATTATGTGGTAATTCTATGCTTAACTTTTTGAGGAACTGCCAAATTGTTTTCCACAGTGACTGTACACTTACATTCCCACCAGCAATGTACAAGCATGTTTGTTTCTCCACATCTTGACCAAAATATGTTATTTTTCATTTTTTAAAAATCATAGTTGTCCTAGTGAGTGTGAAGTGGTATATTTCATTGTGGTTTTAATTTTCACTTCCTTAATGACTAATGATGTTGAACATCTTTTCATGTATTTGTGGCCATGGGTATATTTTCTTTAGAGAAATATTTTTCAAGTCCTTTGCCCATTTTTAGTTTTTTTTTTTTTTTTTTTTTTTTTTTTTTTTTTTTTTTTTTTGCTGAGTTGTAAGAGATCTTTAATTTCATTATTAAACCCTTATCAAATATATAATTTGAAAATATTTTCTCCCATTCTTGAGGCTGTCTTTTCACATTCTTGATAATGTCTTTAGATGCTGTGCACTGCGTCCACCTCGGGAGCCCATGAGGGAGGTAGGCGGAAGAAAAACTTAAGCAGAGAGGGAAGTTTGCTCATACCGGCACAGCCGCAGTCTGCTCTAAACAAAACACACAAGCAAGCATGGCTGTTCTTTGTTTGCAGGGTTATTCATACACTACTGTTATCACTCAAGTGTTACACAGAAGGAACACAAAATGTAACTTCCCAGAATCATTTCTGCTGTGACCAGGGAGTATGTGTGGCCAAGGACTTTGTGAACTGCTAGCTGATCTAGCAGTTGGGCTGCTGCCTGGGCAGTTGGGCCACTGCCCGAGTCTCTAACCCTTACAGTGCCCGAGTCTTTAACCCTCACACAGATGCACACATTTTTTAAATTCTATGAAGTCAATTGATCTATTTTTTTTTCCCTTTGTTACTTGTGCTTAGGGTATCATCTATACAACTACATTTTCCAGATCTGAGGTCCTAAGGAAAATTTATCCCTATGGTTTATTCTAAAAGTTTGACAGTTTTAGCTCTTTTAGGTCCAACTTCATTCTTTTGCATGTGGTTATCCAGTTTTCCCAGAACAATTTGTTGAAGAGACTATTCTTTCATCCACTGAATCATGTTGCTACCCTTGCCAAAAATCAATTGCAAGAGTGGATGTAGCTCAAGTGGTTGAGTGCCTACTTCCCATGTACAAGGTCCTGGGTTCAATCCTTAGTACTTCTTAAAAAAAAAAAAATCAATTGGTCATAAATGTTTGGGCTTATCTGTACTCCCAATTCTATTCTGTTAATCTCTATGTCTATACTTAGGCCAGTACCACATGGATTTTGATTATTGTAGCTTTGTAGGAAGTTTTGAATTTGTGAAGTGTGAGCTCTCTAATGTTTTTTTTCTTTATCAATATTGTTTGGCTATTACATTTCTGCCAAAAGTCCTTTTGAATTTTGATAGGGATTGATTGTGTCTGTAGACTAATTTGGAGAGTATTGACATCTTTATAATATTGTCTTTTAATCCATGAACATGGATGCCTCTTGAATTTCTTTCAACAGTATTTTGTAGTTTTCAGTAAACGAATCTTTCACATCCTTGGTAAATTTACTACAGGTGTTTTGTTCTTTTGGATATTATTGTATATAGAATTGTTTTCTTAATTTCCTTTTCATATTGTTCATTGTTGGTGTATAGAAACACAACTGGTTTTTGTATGTTGATCTTGTAACCTGCAACTTGTAACTCTCTCTCTCTCGAATCCATATATATTTATATATAGAATATATATTTATGCATACAAAATCTGTTTCTCTCTATTATCTATTAGCCTGTTTATCTATCATTTCTAGCTAATCATCTTTTGATATTTATTGCAAATAGAAAAAGTTTTACTTCCTCCTTTCCAAATTGGATGCATTTTATTTATTTTTCTTGCCAATTGCTTTGGCTAGAACTTCCAGTACAGTGTTGAATAGCAGTGGTGAAATGCATATCCTTGTCTTGTACCTGATTTTAGGGGAATATTGAGTATGATGCTAGCAGTGGGTTTTCATAAATGATTTTTGTTATGTTGAGGAAGTTTCATTCTATTCTGAGTTTGCTGAGTGGTTTTATCATGAAATGGTATTGAATTTTGTCAGATGCTTTTTCTGTGTCTATTTAGATTATCATGTTTTTTTCCTTCAGCCTACTAATGTGATAAATTACATTGATTGATTTTCTTATGTTAAAATACCCTTGCATTCCTAGGGTAAATCCTACTTTGTCATGATGTATAATCCTTTTAATATGCTATTGGATTTGGTTTGGTTTGCTAGTATTTTGTTGAGGATATTTGCATCCATCCATAAGGGATTTTGGTTTGTAGTTTTCTTTACTTTTGGTATCTTTGCCTGGCTTTGTATCAGTGTAATGTTGGCCTCATTAAATGTGTTAGGAAGTGCTCCCTTCCCTTCTGTTTTTTTTATGAGTTTGAGTAGGACTGATGTTAATTCTTTAAATGTTGGTAGAATTCCCCAGTGAAGCAATATGGTCCTGGAGTTTTCTTTGTTCAGAGGTTTTTAATTACTAATTCAATCTCTTTACTTGTTATTGGTCTGTTGAGAGCTTAAAAATTCTTATTGAGTTAGTTTTGGTAATTTCTACATTTCTAGGAATTTTTTCCTTTTATCTATATTATTTAATTTGTTGGTATACAATTCTTCATAATATTCTCTTATAATCCTTTTAATTTCTATAAGGTTGGTAGTAATATCCCCACTTTGGGTTCTGATTTCATAGTTGCATCTTTGCTCTTTTTTTCTTAAATGGTATAGCTGAAGGTTTGTTAATTTTGTTGAATTTTTCAAAGAATCAACTTTTGGTTTCATCAATTCTCTCTACTGAGTGATTTTTCTATTCTCTTTTCTGTTTACCTTTGCTCTAATCTATAATCTAAAGCTATATATGTCCCTCTCAGCACTGCCTTTACTGCATCCCATAAGTTTTGATATGCTATGTTTTCATTTTCATTTATCTCATAGTATTTTCTAAATTCCCTAGAGATTTCTTCTTAGATCCAATGGTTGTTTAATAGTATGTTTAATTTCTGCCTATTTGCAAAATTTCCAGATTTCCCTATGTTACTGATTTCTAGTATCATTCAATTTTGGTTAGAGAAGATTCTTTTATGAGTTCCATCTTTTTAAATTTATGGAGAAACGTTTTATGGCCTAACATATGGTCTATCCTGTGTAGTGTTCCATGTGTACTTGAGAATTATGTATTTTCTACTACTGGTGGTGATTTGTTTTATAGATGTTTGTTAGGTCTAGTTAGTGTATAGTTTTGTTCAAATCTTTTATTTCCTTATTGGTTTTCTGTCTGGGTGCTCTATCCTTTATTTAAAGTGAAGTACTTATTCTCCAACTATTTTTATAAAGCTGTTTATTTCACTATTCAATTCTATCATTGCTTCATATATTTTGGGGTCCTGTTTTTTGGCACATATATATTTATAATTGCTAAATTTTCTTGTTGAATTGATATTTTATCAATATATAATGTTATTCTCTGTTTCTTATAACAATTTTGGATTTAAAATCTACTTTGTCCGATATTAGTATATCAACCCTTTCTCCCTTTTGGTTACTATTTGCATGGAATATCTTTTTCCCTTATTTCTCTTTGGACCTATTTGTTTCTTTGGATCCAAAGTGTGTACTTGATAGGCTGCATATATTTAAATCATTTTTAAATCCACTACACCAATCTCTGTCTTTAGTTGGTGAGTTTAATGCATTTACAATTAAAGTAATTTACAATTACTGTAATGAAGAACTCTTTCTATTTTGGCATTTATTTTTTATATTATATCCTTTTTGTTTTTCAATTTTTGCAATACTACTTTATTCTCTGTTTTATTGATTTTCTTTAGTGTTCCATTTTAGATTATCTCTTCATTTCCTGTTCTGTATATTTTTAGTTATTTTCTTAGTGGTTGCTATGAGGATTATACTCAAGATCCTAAATTTATACCAATCTAGTTTGAACTGAAACCAACTTAGCTTGAATAACATACATTAGCTCTGCTCCTATGCAGCTTCACCCCCCTTTATGTTGTTATTGTCAGATATTACATCTTCATACACTATAGGTTCATTACCATAGGTTTATAATTAGTGTTTTAAGCATTTGTCTTTAAAAGCAAATAGGAAACAAAAACAGGAGTTACAAACCAAACAAAACTATGATAATATCTGCTTTTACATTTATCTATGTAGTTAACTTACCAGAGATCTTTATTTCTTTGCATAGCTTTGAGTTACTGTCTACTGTTCTTTCATTACAACCTATAGGAATCCCTTTAGCCTTTCTTTTAGGGCAGATCTACTGGTGATGAACATCCTTTACCATTTATTTACCTGGGAATGTATTTTTTTGAGGAATAATTTTTCCAGATATAGAATTCATGGGTGAATTTTTTTTCTTTCAGCATTTTAAATATATCTTCTCACTGCCTTCTGGATTCCATGGCTTCTAATGAGAAATCTGTTGTCAATCTTGTTGTAGATCACTTGTATGTGACAAGTTGCTTCTGTGAAGAGTTGCTTTTCCCTTTTGCTTTTGAGACTTTTTCCTTGTTTTTGGCAATTGACAGTTTGATTATAATGTGTCACACAGTATGGATCTCTTTGAGTTTATCCTCCTTGGAGTTTTTGAATTTGTAGATTCATATTTTTCCTCATGTATTGGTAGTTTTCACCATTATTTTTTAAAAAAACAAAAATGTTTTTGCCCATTTCTCTTTCTCTCTTCTCTTTCTGAGACTTCCAAAATGTGTATGTTCATATGCTTGGTGGTGTCTCATAGATCCTTTAGACTCAGTTAAATGTTCTTCCTTTTTTTCCTTACTATTCTTCAGACTAGATAATCTCAATTGACCCATCTTTAAGTTTGTTCATTCTTTGCCATCTCAAGTCTGCTGTTGAGCCCCTTTTGTCAATTTTTATCTACACTTATTGTAATATTTAACTCCAGAGTTACTATTTGATTCTTTTGTTAAAAAATAAGTTCTATATCTTTGTTGATGTTCTCTATTTGGTGAGGCTACACTGTCATATTTTCCTTTCATTCTTTAGGCATGATTTCCTGTAGTTCTTTGAAGATAGTTATAATAGTTAATTTAATATATATATATTTAAATGTATGTCCAAATCTGAGTCTTTTAGGGAAAGTTTCTATTCACAGCTCCCCCTGCCATACAACAGCCATACTTTCTTATTTCTTTGTGTTTTTACTGATTAGAAAAAAACCTGAACATTTTCGATAACATAACGTGCAAATTACAGAAATAAGTATCTGCATCCCACCTCCCCAGGTTTTGTTGTCATTGATGTTTCCTTTCATTTTTGCTGCTGTTTGTTTAGCGACTTTCCTGGACTACTTCTGTAAAGCCTCTATCCCCTGTAAAGCGAGGTCACTGAAATCTCTATTCAGCTCGTTTAATGGTGAGTTGATGATTGGTCAGAGATTTGCTTAAATGCCTTAACCAATAATTCTTCTACCCTTTGCCAAGGATCTCTGCATGTATGTTGGGGTACTCCTTCAACTCTCTAGCAGTTTACAACAACTTTGCCTTAACTTTTGCTTCCTGCTTGCACAGGGCCTGGAGGCCAGGCAATGTGAGAGAATGAGACACTCTCAGGTCTTTCTTTGGCCTGTGCACCACCATATGTGCAGCCTTCTAAATCTCAGGAATATGTTATAGCTTTTCAAAGGCCCCTATGGACAGCTTATTTTCCAGAGCTTCCTTTGAAGTTTTTGGCCAGTTCTTTGCCCAACTGGTATTATAACCTCAGGAACCTGTGATATGCAATAATTTCTACACATTGTTATTTGACAAATGCCCTGGGATTTTTTTTTTCTGCTGAGCTAGCTTAAATAACAGTAATACCCTGAAAATGGGGCTTTGCCATGGAGCTGTGAGACAGATAAAATAATGACAAAGATCTCAGATCAGACTTTTTTGAGGAGCTACAAGCCTACTCTGCCTTCTCTAGTGGCTGCAAGCTTTCTGTTTTTCACATTTATGGTCATCGTGAGGCTGCTGGTTTTCAAGGCTACAATGGGCAGAGGGGAATGGGAATAAGTCAAGTTATAACACCCTAGTCCTACTTTTCTCATCAAATTTCAGCAATTTTTCTTGAAGAAACACTCCTTAGATTATTGTTCTTTTTATGGAAAGGTTAATTTTCATTGGTCCTCATTCCACCATTATGGAAGTCCTGCTTTCACTCTTCTTTTGAGAAGACCTTTATGAAAAACAATTCATAATTTTATGCATATATGTCTGTGCATTTTCTGGAAATACAGTCAGCAAACTCTTAAAGGTGGTACTTTGCAGCGTGGGGTAGGTCTTGAAGGAAAGAACTGAGGTGGACTGTCACTTTTTACTTAATGCAGTTCTGTGTTTGAATTTTCTAAAAAGTACATATTACTTTTTAAAGTAAATCAAAATGTCAAAGAAAAAAGAGTAGACAAATGTTTGTATAAATTCACCAAAACATCACCAATGTTTATCACTGAGTAATAAGAATATGACTTTTTTCTTTCTTCCTGTTTTTTCTTTATTTTTCAAATATTCCTTAATTGAAATATTATCAGCTTTTACAATTAGTTTTTATGGAAAGAGAACACAGGAAATATGACACAGGTTTTAATCTCTTACCTAATTTTTTAGAACAGTGCCAGTAAAAGGAATCAATTAATATTATTTGGGTGCTTATTATTTGCCTTACTAATATGTAAGTAAATTATCTTCATGTCAAGTATAACAAAATGAACTGTTTGATATAATGTGTCCATTAAACTTATTATAAAGCTTTGTTTAGAATTTCTCATTTTTTTATAGGTATAAAACACTTGGGATTCTCTTATGACCATAGGGTTTGGCACGGTTTTAAAATAATTAATTAGGATAGTTTACTTAAATATTCCAAAAAGTAGGTGCCAGACTATTACTCTGTGAATAATACAAGTCTAAGAAAAGCTGAACCTTTCTAAAGTTAACTTCTAAAATCAATTTTTTTGTAGTTACAAATATGATAAGTAAAAAAGCATGACATAAAGCAAGAAGCATTAACTTGTAAATTAGGTTCAGTCATGTAGGCAACATAAAGCAGAGTTAAATAATTGCAAGCACTAGCTAAATCTGATGACTAATTTTAATCATTTGGAGTGGCAATCCCTTTTTGTATGAATTATGATTTTTAAAAAACTACCCAAATATCCCGATAAAAAATACAAATGTTTTATTTTTATATCCAACAATTATGGTTTACATATTTATGGTACTTTATACAGTGTGTTGTATGAGAAAACAGAAAAGTTTTATAATCAGTTCTACTGTAAATACTGGCTTAGCTGGTTATTAGCTGTGCAACTTGGGAATCAGTTTACTTAACTTTTTTGAACTTGAATTCCTAATCTGTAAAATGGTTGTAATCATAACTCACAGCACTGGTATGAGGGCTAAATGAGATATAATATGTAAATATCTGACAGGTTGGATACAGTCCAAACTTAGAAGAAATTGTTAAAATTATTATAATGATAATTTATATTAACTTGATAAAAGAAAAGCATATTAAAATGTGTCTAATTTTTAAGTTGATGCTTTGGAATATTTAATTCAAGCTATGAAACTGGTATCATTGTGGCTCCATTGGAGAATAATATTCTTAAACCTTGATTTGCAATTCTGTTAAAAAATGGAAAGATCAATAGCATGCAAAATCCTGAGCAGCAGGCAAACTGGTTTTCACATATACTGTGATTTAGAATTATTTTTATTCATAATAGTTTTGTGAATTTTCATTATGTCTCATTTGAGATATTATTAAAAAGAGTTTGCTTTTTGTTCATATACATCACTAGGCAGTAACATGCAAATATCCTGAAACAGGTTGAATATCTTGGAGAAGCATGCTGAAAGCAAACACTTACTGTGAATAATCTATATTGTAAATATAGGAGATTATGTAGCTAAATACAATCAAAATACTTTCTACTGGATTTACATCCATAAAGTTTTGTTGATTGGAGTTTGTTCACGGGCAGGCTTTCCTCAACTTTAATGGGCAAATTGCAATGTTACAAAAATGCTGAGAGAAAGGGTTATAAAATAATTCGACATGAGGAAAAAATGGAAAAGAAATAATACATTTTGGAAAAGGAAATTTCCTCACTCATCCAGTGCCTCATCCCTTATATGAAATTTCATATAATATGGACCTTATTACCTTACAACGTTCTTACTGAGTTCTGCCTTTCCTTTGAACACTGTCAACACTTTTATTTTCTAAGGGCAGTACTTTGATCATTTCCATCTTTGTTTTCTTTTTCTTTTTTTTTTTTTTTTT
>JAQZBX010031538.1:0-26275 GCA_029593785.1 Cabassous unicinctus | reverse complement strand
CATCCCACATAAACATCCTTCATTAGTGTGGCACATTAATTGCAATTGATAAACACATCTTGGGGTCTTGCCATTATGCATGGACCATAGTTCACATTGTAAATCACACTCTCTCCCACACAGTTCTGCATGCTATATGATGATATAAAATGGCCTATATCTGTCATTTCAATGTTACTCAGGACAATTCCCAAGTCCCGAAAAAGCCCCTGTATTATGACTGCTTTTCCCTCTCCTTACCTCCAGAGTGACCAGTGGCCACTGGCTTCACATCAATGTTGTAATTTCTTCCATTGCTAGAATCACAATATGTCTATAGCAGAATACCAGTAAGTTCACTCTAGTCCATTACACTTCCCCCCATCCTGAGGAGTCTGGGATGGTGATATCCACTCCACCTCCAATTGAGAGGGGGTTTATATCCCATGGGGAAGATGGATGGGATTATCCTGCCTGCAACTATAGACTCTCTCCATTCCCTGGAATGGCCATTGTCCATTATCATCTCCCCGCCAGTTGTTCTGGGTGAGTCCAATGAGCTATAGAATAGGAGTTGTTTGGCTTCATTTTTGAAGAAGTTTTGGATCACAGAAGAGTTACAGCTGTTGCAGGGGAGAATTGTTGATGTGGGGTGTGAGTGATGGAGAATACATGGGAGGAAGTTCACCTGGGCATATATATAAGGTATATAAATATGTTCAAATGTTCATAGGGTATTGTCACAGTGGGTAGAGATTCACACAATAACCGAAAGAATATTGAATTCCCATCCTGGGGAGCTCTGCCACCTTCTCTAATGGAACTGCAACAATCCCCAAGTACAGAAGCAATGACTAGTGAAGAAGGATCGTCCATTGATGGGCCCTTGATATTGATGACTATGCTTAGGAGCCTTTGCTCTTGAAAATGCAACTTAGCCTAGTGCTGTAGGGTGCCTATGAGTTACCTCCTGAAAGCCTCTGTGTTGCTCAAATGTGGCCTCTCTCTAAGCCAAATTCAGCTTATAAATGCATTATCTTCCCCCCAGTGTGGGACATGACTGCCAGGGATGAGCCTCCTTGGCACCAAGGGATTACTATCAATCACCAACTAGCAATACAACTGGAAAAAGACCTTGACCAAAAGGGGGAAAAGGTAAGGACAAATGATTGTATATGGCTAATAGACTTCAATGTGGGTCAGGAGGTCACCCAGAGGTAACGCTTATGCACTTCTCAGCAGGATCTTATAGATTGCCAAAGTAGATACTACCCTAAATAGTGGGGCTCCTGAGAGCTGTGGAGACACCTAGGTCCTACGGTCATGGCAGATAGCTCTGGAGTTTGGTGCTTTGCAGTGGGGCCTACTTTAGAGCTTGTGCTCCTGAGTGTGACAGAGTTAGACTCAGTTGTGACTTCTCTACACATGCTTCTTCTGTCCCTTCTATTTGAACCTATAGTTGGTGCTGGAGTTGGTAGGTGTACACCCAAGAGACTCAAATCTTTGGGCTGTCCATGTGCCAGCTGGGCCTTGAGCTTCAGCAGAGTTGCAACACCTACTTTTCAATTCATTGGTCTCACCCAGGACAGCTAACAAGAAGGTGAGGATGAACAACCAACATACCAAGGAACAGAGAGAGTACAACTGCAAGCAAGAGTGTCCCATCCATCGACCATTGGTGATCGAAGCCCCCTCTCAATTTGAGGTAGAGTGGGCATCACCATCTTAGAATCCTCAGGATTGGGTAATAAAATATGGACTTGAGTGGACTTACTGGAATTCTACTATAGACTTTTTGTGTCTAGCAATGGAAGAAATTATATCACTGATGTAGAGACAGTGTCACTGGAGGTGCTGAGGGTAGGGAGAGGGAAAAAGAGGTGTAATATGGGGACATTTTTGGGATTTGCAATTGTCATGAATGACATTGCAATGACATATATAGGCCATTATATATCTTGCTATAACCTACAGAATTGAGTGGGAGAGAATGTAAACTACAATGTAAACTATAATCCATGCTTACTGGCAATGATCCAAAATGTGTTCATCAATTGCAATGAATGTACCACGCTAATGAAAGAAGTTGTTAATGTGGGAAAAGTGGGAGGTGTGGGGAGGGGGTCATATGGGAATCCCTTACATTTTTTATGTAACATTTTATGTAATCTAAGTATCTTTTAGAAAAAATAAAAAATATATTTTAAAAAAGGCAATAATTATTATGCTATTTCATAGCCATTAATTGAGAAGGAAAATAAATTGGGAAAAGTTTGGCCAACATATGCAATATGGATATCATATGCTTACTTTTTTCATTTGTTAATAGGATAAATCACACTTATAGATTTGTCTATATCTAAAACAACTTTGCATAACTATGATATAATCACATTTGTAGTGTATAATCTTTCTTTTATACAATGTTGGATCCATTGGTTAACATTTGGTTTAGGGTTTGTATTTCTCTTTCATTTATTGAAATAGGCTCATAAGTTTTCTTTCTCATATTTTTATTCTTACTTTTGGTATTATGGCTTGTGTGGACCTGGAAATGAAGTGGGGTACGTACCCTCTTTTTCTGCTCTTTAAAACCATTCTTTTCAATATGTAACCACATACCATGGATAGCTATTTAAATTTTAATCTTAAGCAGTAAAAACTAAATAAAATTAAAATTATATTCCTTATTCATATCAGGCTCACTTATAGTTCTTACTAGGCACATGTAGCTAGAGATCACCTCATTATACAGTACAGATATAAAACTTTTCCAGATAGAGAAAGTTTCCATAATTGAACACTATTCCACTGGACAATTCTGTTCTAGATTATTTTGTAAAAGATTGGTGTGGTATATTCATTGAAAATACTATAGATTTTGTCTGCAAAATCTCATGTACATGGTGTCTTTTGTGGGAAGACTTTTAAAACTTCTGATACGTTCTTTTATCATTATAATAGTATTTAGGTCCAAAATCAATAATAAGAAAACTAACTAATAATATTTTTTAAAGGGACACGGGTGAGATTAAAACAGACACTTCAACAAAGAAGGCAAATAAGTACATGAAGAAATGATCAACTTAATTTTCATTAAGGAAATACAAATTAAAACCGTCATGAATTTCACTACACACTTATTAGAATGACTTAAAGACAAATGAAAACACAGTATCATGTACTGTGGAGGATACAAAATAACTGTAGCTCTCATACATTCCTGGCATGGATGACCAGAAGAGTGACTCCAAAGGGAAATGAGGATGTATTTTTGGTTGGTGGAACTGTCTTATGTCTTTATTATAGTGGTGGTTTCATTACTGTGTGTTTGTCAAAACTCATGGAACTGTACACCAAAACAGGTATACAGGTGAATTGTTTATTAAATCTGAAAAGGAAAAGGAAACAGTGGGTACCTGTTGTTTTCTCTGTGGGATTTGACTCACTGCATTTTTACCTCAGAGTTTTTGTCTCCATCTGCCTAGATTGTTTCTTTCATGGGCACAATATTATTTTAGACATTAATTGATTTTGGGAGTGATGGAATGCTTCTATATTATGATAGGGGTAATGGTCACAGGATAGTATGTATTTGTGCAATCTCAAAAATCTCATACTCAAAAAGGAAACATTTAATAGAAATAAATTATGCATTAAGAAACTTGACTTCCACCTTTTAGTGGAATTATATTGAAAAATATACATAGGAAATGAGAATGAAGTATAGGAAATGAAAAACTATGTGTTGATTATTATATTGTGTTAAGATTAATGTATTATAGAGAATCTTTTAGATGTTTAATAATGTTGAGATTACATGTAAATTCATCAGAGTTTAAGAAGTAAATTTCTTTGTAGTCACTTAATTTTGTTCTGTTTCCTGAGGTAAGTATGAAAAACTGTATTTTGCCTTACAATGTAATTTTGAACAAAAGTTTGATGGTAAATAAAGATCTGAATATACACAAATCTCAACTACCAGAAATAGATTTTCACTCATTGCATCATCCAAAGGAAATGGAAAATGGAAATCATCATTTATATTGAAAGAAACTATTGGCAGAATATTCTTGAATGTCCATTTTGTGTCCAGTTCTTGTAAAAACTCTAATTATATATATGCACCACAAATGAATAACAAGAAATTTAATTCAGTTAGTATTTATTAGTCATCTCATTTGTACCAAGAAATACCTTTCGTTTCCTCCAGGAATTTTAATCTATGAGGAATCTATATATTACTTGTAAATTAACATAGAGATATAAAGAAATAGAACAGTCTAAATAAGTTATAAATGTAGCCCATTTAGGGTGTATGAGAATTGTTTGTTTTGCTTTTCAATATCATTCTTGTCTTTTTCCAATTCCCCTGCACCCACAAAAATAAGAAAGAGCACCAACAATTCCTTAGCAAAGAATGTTAGGCAGAATGGGTAACTTATTCTAGGGGTGTGTGTGTGTGTTTGTGTGCATGCATGCACTCGCTTATGTATGGGTGTGTAGAATAGCTTAATAAGTGGTAGTTTCTTAAACTGTAAAACAGGGGTACAAAGTTTTAGTGTGTACATTTGGTGTGTTTGTAAAACCACAAATAATTTGGTATCACTGTGCAAAGCATTATGTTGGAAATATAAATAGTGGCCGGACAGTGAAGTGCTTTAGGATATTTTAAAAACTGAGACACAATTCTGTGGATGAAAGTGAAAAATTGTCAGGTCCTTCGGTAAAAATTCAGAAGGTATATTGCTCTGCTATTAGACTGGAAATCCTGTGATAAGTTAGAGGTTATTGACATAATCCAGGCAAGAGGTGAACGGACATTAACTAAGCAAGAGGAGGAGAATAATGAGGATTCTTTATCCAGGACAAAATCTTATATATGATCTTTCACCAGGAACATAAGCAATAAAACGACTTAACCTGGCAGGCCTCATTGGGGAAGGCTGCATTAGAAACATGGGATACAGCTGCCAACAGCCTCTAAAATGCAAGTATGTAGTTTCTCCAATCAGTAAGAATAAATGTTTTGGGTTTTTTTTGGCTTCTTTGGAAAAAATCATAAGAATTGATATGTCTTCATTTAGGTGGCCATTTCTGGACAAGAGAACTGTGGCAGCAAAGACAATGTTATATGTAATTCCAACTAAAATGACAATTTTGAATAGAGGAAGGAGCTGTCTACAATATGGCATGTTGAATAAATGAGACATTATGTATACTCAAATATTAGATGTCCACTAATGACGCCAACAAAATATGTGTGCATACATATGTTTGAGCCACATATATGCTTTTGGTTTTCTATTTTTTACTTCAGAAATTTTACCTTTTCTTCCTATAAAATGTCTTTCATGCTATTTAATTTAGTTACCTTTTAAGAATCTCCACTTAATTAAAATTATATAAACACATGGTGAGACTTAATGATGCACTAAACCTGTATCAAATTCATACAATCAAGAGCCATTATAATGGTTATATATATATATATATATATATAGTAATTGAGGTTGCATGTAATGGTGAAACTAATATCTTCTTTATAGTTAGAATCATTATAAGGAGAATCCTCATGTCAATCACTGAACTAAATGAGACACAGTGGTTAAGAGGTTGTTGTCGGCCAAGATATAATTATTAGAAACATAAAAACAATTGAATTCTGATAGCTTAACACATTGTCACTAAATTCAAACTTCAAATGCATTTTCTAGAATTACAACTCTCAAAGAATATCATTGGTTATGATATTATCATTTAATTTCAAAAATTCCAAGGAAGTTCATTCTAGCCATGAAAGGTCATATTTCTCTAAAATATAAAATTTAACATTTTGAATTAGATTAATCAATGTGACAAATGTCAGTTTTCTTTGTCAAATGTTATAAGATCATTATACATATATATTATATTATATATATATATAAGATCATTTAAAGCACTGAAATTAAGAGTATATAGAGTATTTGTTATTTTAATAAATTTCTGTTGAGGCAGGTTGATTTTGATGCAATAAGTTTTCAACGGTAGTTCATAAGTGAAAGAAAAACGATCACAAATTTGTTGCCGTTTTCAGTCTGCACTTATAGCAATATGCAGCTATTTTTAATATATTTTTCTATAAATGGTTCTCAAACTATAGTGCACAAGAGACTCATCAGGAGTTCTGATTATCTTGCAAGTTCTCAGGTTCCAAATTCAGAAATATCATCATTCAATTCCTGGTAGAGGCCAGGAATTTATGTATTTTAACATATGTCCTAAAGTGTTTAAGATACCGGTGATTCTCAGTACACCCTTTGAGGAATACTATTCTAAATCATGAAAGGTACTTAAAACACTATCTGAATATAATTAATTATGTAATACCACTCTTTTTCTTTGGAAAACTAATTTCTATATTAACATATTAAGAATATTATAAAATATTAAGTATTTTATAATAAAAATTTTGGCTATGATTAAATTAGTTTGCCTTAATAGTCTCTTTTATTACTTTACTTATCCAATTATTGTAACTTATGTGTATTTAAGATGAAAGGAATAAAGAAAATATTTAATCAGAGCTGTGAGGTGTGGAGTTGTTCAACTAGGACAACGTGCCAAACTCAAGTAATAATCAATTAAGATTTTATTCACTTACTAAGGTAGTATAAGCAACAGCAAAGAAAATACTGCTAGCTCCAAACTGTTCCATTTTTCCCCATGGAAAGGCACCAGCCTAGGGTCAGATGACATGTAGCACAGGCAGGGGAAATTGTCTCACTGCCTAAAAGTTCCTTCTATTTTATGGCCCCAGCAGATGGGAGATGCAGGAAGTGCTTGGAGTGGAAAAGGACCTAAATAACACTGAAAATCAGAGCTGCAGAATGGAGAAACGAAGATTCAATATCAATTTTAAGTTGTCCCTTAAATCCACTTGTAAAACCAAGTCATTTTTTCTATGGTTAGGTTGGATAACTTCCTCAATTAAGGCTCTGTCATCCATATCTATCCAATGAACAGTATTTTTCTATATCAATTCAAGTATATTTTATGAACTTTAAGCAAGAGTTCTAACTGACATGTCAGTTCAATTTAGTTTGCTAATTAACCTCAATCTATTTATTGCCCTAAAACTAGATAATAAACATTTCTTACATATAAACAATTCTAAAGCTATCTCACTGATGTGCCACACAACTGTTAACTTCTGGTAGTTACCTGAGCTGACCTATGTACATTTTTGTAGTAACTTACTGAATTCTTTTTATAAATCAAATTGTAATTTTAATAAACTGTCCCACAAGAGTTCACAAATTCTAGGTGTATTGGATAATGAATCTTTCTAAAGTGAATACACTCATGAAACCACCACACATATCAAGAAATAAAATATTAGCAGCATCCAAGAAGCTCCTTGAAATTACCCGTTGAAATTACCCCAACCTGATATTAACCACTATAATTTCTACTATCATCCTTAAAGATTTTATCCATCTTGAATAAATATAATTATATCGTATGCACTCTTCAGCATATTCTCCTTACATGCACTTAACATCATGTTTGTGAAATCCATCCATTGTGTCACTTATAGCACTAATGTGTGCTTTTCCATTGCTGTATAAATATCTTTCAATTTATTCATTCATTTTATGGTTGATGGCATTGGATTGCTATCAGTTTCCACCTCTTATGGATGCCACTGCTATGAATATTCTTGTACATTTCTTTGGTACATTGATATACACATTTTTCTTAGGTACATTCCTAGAAGTGAAATTGCTGAATTATGGCATATGTGCATGAAAGTTTCAATTGTTCTACATCATCACCAAAATATATTTTGTTCAGCTTGTGTGTGTGTGTGTGTGTGTGTGTGTTTTCTTATGCTCTGGGTAGGTAGTATGATTTCATTGTGGGTTTAATTTGCACTACCCTGATGATTAATGAGCTTGAACACCTTTTCACATTTTTATTAGACAACAGAATTTCTTCTTTTCTTGAGTGCCTTTTCAAATCTTTTGTTTATTTTTCCATAGAATACTCTCTGGGATTTTATTTTTTTACAGATTTGAAGAAGTTATTTATATAAACACTATATGTATCCATTGTCAAATATATGTTTTATAATTACCTTTTCTTAATTTGTTGCTTGCCTTCCATACTCTTAATAGATTATTTCAAATCTAGTATCCATCATTGTTATATGCATTTTAATAAAGGTGGATGCAAGCTACAAATTTTCAAGAGCCTTTTCATTTAAAATATTCTGTAAATAATTGTAGTACAAATGAAATACTCCTTAAAGATTATCAAAAGCATAAAGTTATAAAATTTTACTAATCTTCAATTATTTTCCTAGGGCTTCATTTCTTGTCTTATTTTATATTCCTTACACCTTATCAAGCAATATTTCCTGGAAGAGAAAGGGTGTGTATTACAATCTTTCTCATTTATCCCTGGGTGCTTTTGTTGGACATATTAAGAAAGATTGTGTTTAAAAGGTCCATTTTTATTGCATACATGAGGATAGGGAAAGAGTCTCTTGGCAGAAGCAGGATATTCTTGCTTAAGGATTCCAACCCTGGGAGAGCCATTAAGTTAAGAGTAGTGGAAGCTAAAATTATTTTTGTTGCTTTCTGTTTTCTATTTATTCATATAAATCATATGGAAAAATATTTCAACCTAGAATTTAACCTTCTATTTAGAAATCATGACTTATGTCCCTATCCCTAAATAATAATGGCATAAAAAATATATCTGATGTTTCCTAATTATAAGGTCCTCTGTGGGTGTGGACACTAGTAGGAAGTAACAGCTTTAGCCCTATTACATTGCCTTAAATTAATCCCCATTTATAACTTCTAGAGTTGTTTCAGTATCTGACCGAATTACTCCTCCTATATAATTGGAGATTCTAGACATTATTTCTGATAGTCTAACTCATTGATGGATTATCCAACAACTAAAATTTATAATATGATTTAAAATGAGGAAAATAACTAGAATTTTTTGGTAAAAATTGAGAAAGCATTTTAATTTCATCACATCAATATCATATTATTTTATAAAATACCACTGTACTATGTAGTATATATTTGTTGTTTACCCATTTAATCACTATCTTAATATGTAACCAAACAGAATGAATCAACTCTTGTTTCATTATTCTGGCTGCAAACACTGAAAAAATACTTGGCCAATTAAATTTAAAACTTTGTTAGATCATATTTATATGTTGGTTTCAGTCAAATGTAGTTGTCAGTTTCTTAAATATCACAATCTAACAATGACCCCATTGAACCACTTAAAATGAACTTAGGGTTAGATACTCCATAGTATTATTCCCAGAAAATTAAATCATTTGCAAAACAGGTTTTTAAAAAGATGTTAATAGCAATGCTGTGACTATAAAAAAGTTTCATGATTCTGACAGTTCGTCATTGCCACATCTATTATTTTTAATTTTATTTTAATTTTATTATTGTTAAGCAAACAATACACAGTCTTACACAATTAAGTTATTTACAGGTAATTACATTACATGAAATTTTTCAGTAGTCTAATTTAGTGATATTCAAATTGATGAAAATGGTATATATTATTTTGAAATGTAATATCTAAAGAGTATTTTCCAGAGTACCCTCTTATGAAGTTTTCCTGTTGTCTTTATTCATTTAATAAGAGAGTGTTTTCATTTTTATTGAGGCATAATGGACATAAAATAAACTGCACATATTTAAAATAGAAACTTGTTAAGTGTAAACATGTATACAACTGTGAAACAATTACCACATCAAGATTATGAACATGTCCATCACCCCCAAGTTTCTTCCTGCTGCTTTGTAAACTTTCCATCCTGACCCTTTCACCTCTTCCCAGGTAACAGCTGAATAACTTTTTGTCAATATAGTTTGCATTTGCTAAAATATTATGGAAATGAAATCAAACATTATAAATGCATTTTTGTCTTGTCTTTCACTTTATGCCTGTTCTGATACACATTCATGTTTTTGTGTAGATCAGTAGTTCATCCCTTTTTATTGTTGAGTAGCAGTTGGCTTATCTACAAATCTTGGTGTTTTGGTTGTTTTCATTTGGGGGCTTTTACAAATAAAGGTACTAAGAATGTCATGTTCAAGTTTCTGACCATTTCTGTTGAGTAAATATCCAGGCGTGCCATGGTGGGTCAAGATGGTTTAAGAAAGGGCCAAGTTGTTTTCCAAAATTATTGCACCATTTTACAATCACACAAGCAGTGTATAAGGGTTTTATTTGCACCTCATTTTTTTCAGTATGTGGAATGGTCATTCTTTTTAAGGTGTATATTGATATTTCATGTGATTTTAATTTGTATTACACTAATGACTGATGATATTGGTCATCTTTCATGTGCTCATTTGCCATGTGTGTATCTATTGTGGTGAAGTGAATGCTCACATCTTTTTTTTTTTTTTCACATTGGGTTGTTTGGCTTCTTATTATTAAGTTTTAAGTATTCTTTAAATAGTCCAGGTAAAAGTCATTATTGGTTGCATAATTCGCAACTATTTTTTCCAGTCTGTGGCTTGACTTTTCATTTCTTTTCCAGTATTTTTTGAAGATAAAATTTTCAATATTGATGAAGTCCAGTATATTTATTTTTTCTTTTATGCTACGTTTTTCTGATTTAAAAAAATGGCCAAAGCTAAAGTTGTAATTCTCCTATGTTTTCTTCAAAAACTATTGCTTTTAGCTTTTATATTTAGTCTATGATGTGTAATGTTACATTAAGATTGAGGTTCATTTTTACAGATGGCTATCAAAAGTTTCCAACAGCATTTGAAGAAAAATATTACATTTCCCTAAATGAATTGTCCTGGGACCACTATCAAAAATCAATATATGGTTCTGTATCTCTGTTGTCTATCCTGTCTCATCTGTCTTTATTCCCAAATTATACTATTAAGATTAATGTTATTTTCCAAGAAGTCTTGAAATCAAGTAGTGTAAATCTCCAAACTTTGTTTGTCAATGTTGTTCCTTTGTATTTCTATGTATTATAATCACTTCTCTTATTCTATAAAAATAATATTCTGCTGGCATTTTGACTAAAAGCAGGGAGAATTGGTATTCTAATAGAAATTATTTTTTTAATTCATAAACACAGTATATATATCATGTATTTAGTTCTTTACTTTGGGTTTAATTTGCTAATATATCAAGAAATTTAACATGTATGTTCATGAGGTATATGGTTTGTACTTTTCTTGTAAAAGCTTTTCTAGTTTGCTATCAGGGTAATGATTTGTGCAGAAACTTTGGGAGTATTTTATTGCTTCCTTCAATGGTTGGTAGAATTCACCAGTGAAGGCATCAGAGTCTGGAATTTTCCTTGCCTATAAGTTTTTTAACTACCTTGGTCAATTTCATTAATCATATAAGCCTGTTCAGATTATCTATATTTTTCAATCAATTTAGTTTGTTTGGGTCTTTCAAGAATTTGGTCATTTCAACTAAGATGTCAAATTTATTCACATAAAGTTGCTTATAATACCACTTATTATCCATTTAATATCTGTAGCATCTGTACTGTTACTCTTTGTTTTAGTGGGATCAGTCTGGTTAGAGGTATCAATTAATTAATCGATCTTCTAAAAAAAACTGGATTTTGATCTTTCTCTATTGTCACTTTTCTCTGACATAAGTTTATCTTTATGATGTCCTTTTTATGCTTACTTTAATTTTCATATGCATTTTTCTTCTAGTTTCTTATTGTGAAGGCAGAAACTTGTAGTTTTCCATCCTCTCTAATATGTGTTGAGTACTATAAATATTTCAAGGGCTCATTAGCTGCAACACACAATTTTGATAGGTTGGGTTTTCATCTTCATTAATTCAAAACACTTTCACATTTTCGTTTAGTTTCCTTATTTCACATTTTAGTTACTTAGAAAAATGTTATTTATTTTCAAAAGATTTGAGGATAGTCCATATATATTTCTATTATCAATATATAGTTTAATAGCATTGTCCTTAGATAATTACTTTGATTACTTTGTATGAAATTAAATATTTTAAATTTATTGAGAATTTCTTATGGGCCAGTATTTAGTCAAACTTTGTAAATGTCTCATTTTTCATTAAAAAGAGTGTGAATACTGCCCTTGTCTTATGTAGTGTTATATAAATGTCATTTAGGCCAAATCGGTTGATAGTTTTCAATGATTTATACACCTACTGAATTCATGTCTGCTTGATATATCAAACACTTAGAGATGGTTGAACTTGTCAATGATAATTTCAGATTTGTCTATTTCTTCTTGCAGTTCTATTTATTTTTTTCTTCATATATCTTGAAGCTCTCATTTAGGTGCATAAGTGTTTAAAATGATTATGTTCTCTTGATTAATCGATAATTATCATGACGAAATGACCTTGTTATCCCTGGTGATATTCTTTCCTCTGAAATCTAATTTATCTGATACTAATAATAGCCACTTATAGCTCTCTATGGGTTAGTGTTAGGTTGGTATATGTACCCATGATTTTTCTTTTAGGCAACTGGTGTCTTTATATTTAATGTAGAATATATTGGTAGGTTATAATTAATTTTTACTATTTGGTCTAAAGATTCAAGATCTTTTTTTAAAATCCAAACTGGCCATATCTATACTTTATTTCTTCTTTCCTTTTTCTGATTTGGAATTGAGTGTTTACTATAACTCCATTTAATATTCTTTGCTGATTCATAAGTTAAACTCTCTGATTGGTTTTAGTTTTGATGTTGCTTTATATTTCATATTGTTTAATTTATTATTGAATCATCTCACATATATTATAAGAACCTTACAAAAGCTTACTTGCACTTTCCCCTCCAACTTTTAGGCAGTTTCTGTAATTCATTTTTGCTCTCACATATGCTATTTCTCCCCTAGAATTTATTATTTTTATAAACAATTATATTTTAATGATATTTTTAAATTAAGAAAAATATTGTTTTTACTTATACATTTACAATTTTGGTAGTCTTCATTTCTTTGATTAGATATGTTTCCATTTGATATCATTATCCTTCTGCCTAAAGGAATTTCTTTAACATTTATTGCAATGATTTTCCACTGATAATGAATTTTTCCAATTTTGTGTGTCTGAAAAAGTTTTTATTTTGCCTTCATTTTAAAATAATTTTTCAATAATAATTTTTGACTTAGAGAAAATTTTCAACAGCAGTAGAGAACGCTTCTCTATATCTTTGACCAAGCAGCCTTCATCATTAATATCTTACATAAGTATAGTGCAATTATCAAACCTAAGTCATTACCATTGGTACATACTATAAACTAAACTACAGGCTTAATTTGTGTTTCATAAGTTTTACCATTAATGCCATTTTACTGCTCTAGGATCCAATTTTTCTTCTCACATTTCATGCACTGTTATGTCTTCTTAGTCTCCTTCAATTTGTGAGAGTTCTTCAGTCTTTCCTTGTCTTCATGATTTTGACATAAAAAAAGTACAAATATTGTATCGTCTCAATAATATTAACTAAATATGATGAGTAAGCTCATGGAATTAAATTCTAGAGTATAAGTTACTAAGAGATAGAATGTGGGTTGAAAAGGGGGAGCTGACTCTGAATGTATGTAGAATGTTTAATAAATTGGATTGTAAATGTGGGGAAATGGAGAGAGTTGAAGGTAACACATTATAGTGAGTATAATGGTGTAGTCTAGGGAGGTTAAATATCAATTGAAAGAAAGCTAGAGGATAGTCGAGGAACTGTATAACACAGTGATTTTGGTGGTGAATGATGATCATGGTTAATAGCACAAATATAGAAATATTCCTCTGGTACAAGGTGTTAAGAATATGGAGGTACACGGAAAAATACAACTAATGTAATGTATAGACTATAGTTAAAAGTAATATTGCAATATCTTTACAGAATTGGCAAAGAAGTTACTATATCAATGCTAAGGGTCAATAATGGGGGTGTATTCGGGGGTATGGGATTTTTCCTTTTGGAGTAATGAAAATTTTCTGAAATGGACAGAGCTAATGATAGTACAACTCTGTGATGGAACTGAGTCACTGAGGGTATACTTTGGGTGGATTGTACAAGGCAGAAGACCTATAACCCAGTGAACCCCATGGTGAATGATGAACTGTGGTTAACAGCACAAATATGAGAATGTTCTTTCATGAACAATTATGTATTTTGTATTAGTATACAATACTAATACGTGTTGTTAATATTAGGATAGATTGCGGGAAAATGCACCAAATATAAGCTATGGACTATAGATTATAGTAATATTATGATGATGTTCTTGCATCAATTATAACAAATGTGTGACAACCATATAAGGTGTTGGAGGTGGAGTGATAATATGGGAATCCTGTATAGTATGCATGATTGTTTTGTAAGCTCACAACTTCTCAAATGAAAAAAAAAACAAACTTCCATTTTCAATCATTGCACAAAAGTTCTAACTGTTGTTACTAATAAAAAATGCATTGGTCAGTTATTTTATACAGTATCCCTTAATTTGTATTTGTCTGGCATGTTCTGATGATTCGATTGATTTTAAGCATTTCTGCAATAATGTCCAGAGCATATCAAAGGCAAAGTTACCAACATGGCTCATTACTGGTGATGTTAAACTTGAGCACCTGTTTAAGGTGTTATCTATTAGATTTCCCCCTGCAAATTTATGACTTTTCCTTTTGCAATTGAGACATTGCAAATATATTTCTAATTTTAGAAACTGTCAGTAGATCTTGCCTGCAAAAATTATTACTGTGGAATTCTAAGTCATTTTCTTTTTCATCTTTCCTTTTACACTATTAAGTGGAATTCTTCTGTAAGTAGAATCGTCCCTTCTATTAATTATTCAGTTATTTATTTATATCAGAATGGATTCATATATGTGTCTGTTGAGTAATATCCAATTTTCCTTCTTTCTTTTTTTTTTTATTAAATTATTCCAGCTCTGACCTTTGGGAGCTTTATCAAGTTGACTCTTCGTTACTTTGGATATACCCTCAGTCTATCTGATTTATTTTATTTTAAAAATTTTTAATCACTTTCTAACATTTCAGTACCACAGGTATTCCAAGTTTATCTATTTATTTACCTGTCTGAGTCCTGGAGTCAATTATTTCTCCAAAGAACCCTGGTTATATTTTGTTTTGTTTTTGAAAATAGTATATAGAAATCATGATCATGGTTCTAGATGTCCTTTCTATAATCTCAAATATGGATAATATTTGTCTTCTCAATTTTTTTTCCTTGTCACTCTTTCCTTTATTTTCCTTGCTTAGGCCCAATTTATTTTTAAATTAAATTTTAAATTTCTTATACTGCAGTTTTAGATTACTGTTCTGAAGCTTTGTTATTTTCTTACTCTCTGTTAGTGTGAATTTTCATGTAAATGTGAATTTTTCTGTAACTTCTGCATTATTTGTATTCCACATATTTTACTTTTTCTTATATTTTTATTTATTTTATATATTTTTTAATTCTTTGTATTCCACATATTTTGATATATTGCATTTTTATTCAGTTCATTAAAAAATTTGCCTTGTGGTTTCCTGTTTCACCTATGGGTTAAAGTGTTTTTTTTTTTTTTTTAATAATTTTATTGACAAATAGTTCACAAACCTTATAATTCACATACTTAAAGTGTATAATTCAATGTTTTTTAGAATTTTTTGCTCGTTGTCTGCTCATTGTTTTTGCTTGTCTGCTTGTTGTTTTTCTTTAGGAGGCACCAGAAACAGAATCTGAGACCTCCCATGTAGGAGGTGGGCACTCAACTGCTTGAGTCACATCAGTTCCCTGAAATTTTTTTAATTAGCAAGTATTTGGAGATTTCCTGGGTAAGTTGTTGCCTTGCAGTTAAGTCCATTATGGTCTGACAGCATCATTTAGAGGATTTATAGTAAGTGTTAAGGCCTGTTTTATGGCCCAGAATATGATCCATCTTGTTGAACATTCCACATGTGCTTGAAAGGAATGAGTATTTCACTACTGTTGGAATGTTTATAAATGTCAATTCAAACTTGTTGGTTGATACTGTTGTTTAGATCATCTATATCCTTACTGATTTTATGTCTACTTGCTTTGTTAATTACTGAGAAAGCAATGTTAATGCTTCCAACTACAACTGTGGATATATGTATTTCTCTTTGGATTTCTTTCAGTTTTTGCTTTATGGATTTTACATTCTGTTGATAGCTGCATATTTATTTAAGATGGTTATGTGTTGTCTTAGAAAATATTCCTATATCACTATAAAATGGGTACTTTATCTCTGACAGTATTCCTTGTTCTGAAGGCTATTTTGTGCAATATGAATATAGCTACTCCTGCTTTCTTTTCATAATTTGTTTGCATGGTAAATTTATTTCCAAAATTTCGTTTTAACCTATACTTTCTTTTTATTTAAAATGGCTTTCCTATAGTTAGCACAGAGGTATGTCTTGCTTCTTTATCAATATGACAATATATGTCTTTTAATTGGTGTGTAAACATTCACAATAAATCTGATATTGATACAGCTGGCTTAAAATTTACCATGTTGCTAGTTTTTCGTTGTTATATCTCTACTTTCTATTATTTTCCCAGTTTTTCTGTCTTCTGCTTGACTAAATGAGTATTTTTAAAAATGATTCAATTGTATTTGCTTCATTGACTTTATATTTATAAAATTTTAAATTTTTTTACTGGCTGCAATAGGGTTTACAATATACATCTTTAATTAATCAGTCTATCTTTGTGTATATCAGGCCAGTAGATAATGTCAAACAGTTCTTGGAAAATCTGTTCTTTTCTTTTCCACTCTTTTTAAAATCCTTTTTTACCTCCAGCTAGAGTTATTAATACTGACCTATCTTCAATTCAATGAGTCTTTGGCTGTGCAGATTTGCTGATGAGCTTGTAGAAGCTGATCTTCATCTGTGTTACTATGCTTTACATGTTTAGCATATTCATTTGATTCTTACATTTCTTTTCAATAGTTCTGCTGAAATTACTCATCTGATCATAGATGATATATGCTTGCTCCATTACATATGATTACGTATTAGTCAAAGTTATTTTAAATACACTTTCACATAGTTGCACTATCTTTGTCACATCTATGTCTGGTCCTTTTGATTGATTTTTTTGCTAATGGATTTTCTGAATACTAAAACTTTACATTTTCTCTTTGTACTGCTCCTCAGATAGACTCTCTCCATGATTGTGCAATTCTTCTAATGGTATTTCACTCTTGCTTGTTTGTTGATGCTTGTTAGCTTGGTGGGGAGGGAGGATGGTGTTCTCTGTGTTTCTAGATAAGCATCAGATTTAGGTAAGCACCCTGTCCCTGGTTCTCTTGGGTCTGGCCTTCTCATTGTTCCTGTGCTTCTTTCAGCCGTAGCTCTGGCAGGAGCACATCAGCACATTTCCTGTCTCTCATCTAGTGTTAGAAGTTTTTCATTTTTTGTTTTTTTTTTTTTATTGCTTTCTTTTTTTCATTTCCCCCAGCAGATGTGGGTTTTTGCAGGAGTCAAAATGGAAACAGGGTTTTTAGCCATTTGCTTCACAGCTATGGATATATCCCATAGATGAGAAGTTCAAGTAAATTCTTCTGCTCATGTTGCCATAGTTACTGTTCCACTTAGCAAGCTTGAACCACCAGAGGCATTTTCTCTCAAATATCACTGATCATTTGTGAGCATCCAAACTGATATATTGAGAAAAATTCTACAAAAGCATATAAACACCCTTATATCTGCAAACTTCAGGAGCTTCAGTCTCTCATCAGCCCACAGGTGACCTCAAACAATTAGATAATTATTTAGCTTAATTTTTCATACTGGTATATGGCTATGTCTGCCTACTCAGATATCTGACTGTTCTAGCATTTCACCCTACTTGGTTACACTGTGACTGTAGCTCTTGATGGTTTCAAGAAAGTTTGCAAACTTGCTGTGTATGTGTGTGTACACGTGTGTGTTTTAAGGGTAGGGGTGATCATCTTTCCAGCTCTCTACATTCCCAAGTAAAATGAATAGAAATTGCCTTAATTTTTTTAAAGCTTTTTCAGTGGGTAGAGAATTATAAATTATTACTCCCACCTCATGTACATGCCCCCCCCACCCCATTTACCATTTTAGCACCTTTAAGATGTTGCTGGACTGAGTTCTGGTTTCCCTTCTTTCTGGATAGAAGTCTGTTGATATAATTATCTTTTTCCCTCTGTTTACAAGGTGTCTTTTTTCCTCTCTGGATGATTTCAAGATTTTCCATTTATTGTTGGTTTAAAAACTGTAATTACAGTGCTACTTTGTTTAACTTGATATGTCTTCTATTTGAATTTTTGTTAGGTATTTTATTTTTTCCTCTTTATGCTTCTTGGATGTGTGGAGTTTTGCCTTTCATTAAATTTGGAAAAAATGGTCATTATATAGGAAAATAATTTTCTTCCTCCTAATTATTTCTCTCTGCTCCTTTGGGGTCCCTAAATACACATATATTTGGCCAATGCATGTTGTTCTACCATGTACAGATGCTCTGACCTTTTTATCCAGTCTTTTTCTCTGTTTCCTTTTGAATAGTTTCTATTAATACATATTCAAATTCACTGGTTTTATTTTCTGCAATATTTAATATATCCTTAACACTATCCAGTGAACTTTTTTATATAGAAGTTGCAGGTTTATAGGAAAATCCGACATAAAAATCAGAAATTACATATACCACCCTATTATTAACACTTTCCTTTGGTGTGGTATATTTGTTACAATTGATGAAAGACATTTTTATAATTGTACTATTGTATCCATGGTTTCACATAGAGCTCACCGTTTAAGTAGTGCAGTTTCAAGGATTTTTTTTTTAAAGTTTTTATTCTATTTACATTTACACAACCTAATATTTCCCCTTTTAGCCAACTTCAGATGCAGTTAATTACCTCTGTGATGTTCTACTATCACCACCATTCATTACCAAAACATTTCTGTCATTTTAAAGAAGAACCAGTACATTTTCAGTCTACACTTTCCATTCCTTATCCCCACCCCATTCCCTGGCAAGCTGTATTTTAGATTTTGCCTCTATGAGTTTGTTTTTAATAATTATTTATCAGTGAGATCATAAACATTTATTCTTTTGTGTCTGGCTTATCTCTCTCATCATGATGTCTTCAAGGTTTATCCATATTATCTCAGGTATCAGAACTACATTCCTTTCTGCAGCTAAATAAAAACTCCATTATTGTATATACCACATATTGTTTAATAGTTTTTCCATCCTTTCACTTTCAAACTATTTGTATATTTAAATTAAGGTGAGTGTCTTGAAGAGAGCATATAGTTGGGTAATGATTTTTAATCCATTCTGCCGAATGTCTGCTTTTTGACTGGAGAGCTCAATCCATAGACATTTAAACTAACTACTGATAATGCAAGACTTTCTTCTGCTAGTCTTATCCTTTGTAAATCTTACACCTTTCTTGCACCTCATTTATTCTGTTAATGCTTGATTTTATGTTTATTTGATCTTTTATATTGCATCATATTGAGTGCCTTCTCTTTTCTATCTGGAAATATTAACTATTTATTTTCCTCGTGGTTACCATGTTGTTAAAATTTAACATCCTAAATATGTAAAAATCATATTTGCTTCGATACCAACTTGACTTCAATAGCAACACAAACACTTTTCCTATACTCCTCATGCCCCCACCTCTTTTTTTATATTTGTTATCACATATATCTTTGTAAATTGTATATCTAAAACCATAGATTTATCATTACTTTTAATGCATTTGCAGTTTAGCACTACTTACTAGTAGGAAGTAAGAAGTGGAGTTACATACCAAAAAATAAAAAATACTGGCATTTATAATTATCCATATGACTACCTTTACAGGCAGTATTTATTTCTTTAAGTTGCTTTAAACCATTGTCTAGTATCCTTTCCTTTCAGTCTGAAGAACTTCCTTTAGCTTTGCTTATCAGGTATTTCTACTGAGGATAAACTTCCTCAGCTTTTGTTTATCTGAAAAAGTCTTAATTGTGTCCTCATTTTTTTAAAGAAAGTATCGCCAGATTAAAAATTCTTGCCTGATAGTTGTTTTCTTTCAGTATACTGAAATACTTTGAATACTTTGAGTATTTCAAACCACTGCCTTGTCACTTCCATGGTTTCTGAGGAGAAATCATTGCTCAGTGTAATTGGGACTGTCTTGTACATAGCATGCTCCTTTTTTTCTTCAGCTTTCAGAATTCTCTTCTTGCCCTTTTCAATTGATGGTGTGGCCAATATATGATGAGGTGTGTTTTTCTTCATGTTTATCCTGTTTGGTTTTCTCTGGGCTTCTTGTGTGTGCACATTCATGTCTTTTGCTAAGTTTGAGAAGTTCCATGTCATTATTTATAATTAGGCCTAGTTTCATTATTACAGGAATAAGGTTCATAAGTGCAAGCATTAAGATCAGGGTCTCTATTCTTTTATTATTTAAGGCTTATATATTCTAGAGTTTTAGACATCTTATTTGAGAAAGTAACAGGACTTCCCGAGCAGGGAATTTTAATATTTTGTTTTCTGCTGTGAGGGCCTCTGTCTATCCAGAAAACATACCTATGACAACAAGGACACCTTTATAACACATAGAAGGATGTAGCTATATAATATTCAAGATGTTCAAAAGGCTCTGTCTGTCAAGACATGTCCACTTTTATCTTCTTACCAGGGTTATGTTAATTTATATCCTTGTATTGCTTTTTGTGTAAAGTGGTTCTTTTCTTTCTGAAGATGAAGCTTTGACCTGCAGCTAGCTACATGTACTTTCAGAGAAGCCTCAGAATAAAACAGTATAGCTGACAAGGAAATTTGGTTGTTTCTGTGACACATAATATTGTTCTAAGATTAAAAATGGAAACATTCTCATAACCCTCCCTATTGTTGACATTTAACATTGATGTCGTATGGAATTTCTCTTTTTTATCAATGAAATTGCGAGTTTACAGAACAATCATGCATATCATACAGGGTTCCCAAACACCACCCCACGACAATACTTTGCATTGTTGTAGATCATTTGTTACAAATGATAAAAGAACATCCAAATATTATACTAATTATAACATATAGCTTGCATTAGGTGTATTTTTTCCATAAACCATGCTATTATTGAAACCATGTCTTATAGTATATTTGTTATAATTCATGTAAGAATGTTCTCATATTTGTACTAACTACAATCCATCATCCACCACGGGATTCACTATATTATACAGCCCCATGCTTTGTACAATCCAGTGGCTCTAAGTTTCATCACAGAATTGTACTGTCATCACATCAGTCAATATTTGAATGTTTTCCAGAAAGATAAATCCTTTTTCCTCTAACATCCCTCTATTGTTGACCCTTAGCATTGATATAGTACCTTTGCTGCCAGTGATGCAAAAATATTACAGTATTGCTGTTAACTTTAGTCTATGAGTTACATTAGTTATATTTGTCCCATGAATCACTATATTCTTAACACCTTGCAATGGTGACATACGTATGTAATGTTTTAGTTCATAGAAAAACATTACTCTGCTTGTACTATTATCGACAAACCTCATCCAGTACCAAGCTCAATTTTTTCTACAATCCCAAGATTATCCTCTAGCTTTCTTTCAACTGACATTTACATCTCTAGACTACCCTTTTCAGCCACACTCAAATTTATAAATCAATGGTGAAGTTATAATCACTATAATGTGTTACCATCAACTCTTTCCATTTACTAACATTTATATCAACCCTATTAAAATTCGTCAGCAATAAGCATCAGCTCCTCCTTCTCAACTCTCATTCTATCTCCTAGTGACCTATTTATTATTTAGATTTTAAATCCATGAGTTTACTTACAGTATTTAGTTCCTATTAGTGAAAATATAAAATATTTTTCCTTTTGTGTCTGGGTTATTTCATTCAACAAAATGTATTAATGTTGGGAAAATAGACCTCAAGAGTACAGCTATGCTATTCCAATCTGCTTTTGTAGCCCACCTAGGCATTTTACATCTCAGTTTTTTTATAGCCTTCAACTCCAGTATTTCTGTTTGGTTCCTTTGCAAAATTTCTATCTCTTTACTAAGATTCTCATATTACTCATTCATTGTTTTCCTGATATCATTTAGTTCTTTCCCTGCATTTTCTTTCATCTCCATATTCCAGTCTTCTTTGTTGATGTTTTTTGGATTTTTATCCTCTTCCTTTGGATAGGCCATCATTTCCAGTTTCTTTGTCTTGTATTCTTTGGTTTCACACTGTACATTTTAATATTTTAAAATGTTACCTCTGGAATTTATTTCCTGAGCTGTCTTTTTTTTTTATTATTATTTTGTAAACAGTCATAAGACATTTTCTTGATCTTCAGCCTTCCTTTCTGGATGGTCTGCCCAAGGCAAATGCAAGCTGTAAGGTCTTCCTTGTCTTTTCAGGCCCTGTGTCTTATCCTAGGTTTTTGCTTGTTAGTTGTTTTGGACTTCCCCTTTTTATAGGAGTTTGAATGTCTGCTCTATTTCCCAGAAGACAGACCTCCCTTTCCCAGGGCAGGCAAGACTGTCTCAGGCTGTCCACTTCTATAGTTTCTTACATTCCTTTCATTGACCTAAGCTGCTTTCACCTGTAGGGCAAATTCTGGGAGGAGGTGCATACCAGAGAGGAGTTTCTGAAGTCAGTCTCTACCAACCATGGCCAGGGACCCATGAAGGGGAAACAGAGCAGCTCAAATCTGCCCTGGGGAAGAGATCAGAAAGGGTGCCAGGAGCTTTTTCCAGTTTCCCAAAGCTGATTTCTCTTGATCTGTCCATAAATGCAGCCATTCCACTAACTGTATCCCATTGCCCTGAGTAAGTTCAGTACTTTTAAGTCTCTTCTGCCATTGCCTTTGTCTGGGGTGTGTTGGAACAGTGGTCATCCTCAGAGTTGGGCTCCCAACAATCCAAAGTTGCTAATCGAAAGTTATGTTCAGTGATCTGCCATGCCAAACCACAGCCTTAAGGAAGAGGATTTTTATGTCCCTTTCTGTCACCAGTGAGCTAGCCTGGGGCTGCACCCCATAGCAGTCTGCAGTCTGCCACCAGAGTGGGGGATATGTGCCAGTAACCACTGCGCACAGAGAACAATTTACTGGTCTTTACTGTAATTTAACAGCTCCTTCCTCCCACTTTTTCTTGGATGCTGTATAGTATTCTACTGGACTCCAGAATTTTAAAATAGTAGTTTCATACAGTTCCTGCCTGTTTAATGTTGTTCTGGTGGATAGACTGGATCTCAAAGCTTCTATTCTGCTGTCTTTCCACAATCTTCCCATCCAGTTAATTTTCATTTTAACTATTATACTTTTCACCTCAATGAGCTTGATTTTGGTCTTTGTTATATTTTCCATGTCTCTACTTATTATGTTCAATCTTTTCTCTAGCTTCTTTAACATATGGATTATTAATAGCAACTATTTTAATGTCTGTTTCTTCTAATTTTATCATCTATTCCATTTCTTCTGTTTTGATGATTGATTTCCTCTTCATTATTATGCTGTTTCTTTTCCTGTGTGGTAATTTCTTTGGATGCCAGAGATTGTGAAATTTACCTTGTTTATTGTTGGATAGTTTTAATGCCCTATACATATTCTTGATCTTTGTGTTGCAACTAAATTAATTGGAAACAGATTGATCCTTTCAAGACTCGCTTTTAAGCTTTGCTTAGTGACACTGTAGCAGTCTTTAGTTTAGGACTAATTTGACCCCACTTCTGAGCTAATAATTTTCTAAGTGCTCTACTGGATGCCCAATGAATTATGAGATTTTCCCACTATTGCTCATGGGAAAATGATCTATTCCTTTCCCTAAGTGTGCTCTGGAGATCTTTCTCTTTCCTTCTTTTGTTTGGTTCTTTCCCCAGCCCTCTGTAATTTTCCACAAGCAAGCACTCTCAGTACTCAGCTAAAGATATGAGAGGGGCCTTTTGCAGATTTTCAGAGTAGATCTCTTACTCTCTTTCTCTGCATCTCTTTCCTCCCCAGTACTCTGCCTTGCCAATTTCAGCATCCTTGGCCTCCTCATAATCCCAGAGCCATGTATTTAACCTAGGAAGATTAGATGGTGCCATCTGTTTTCCCTTCTCTGTACTGCAACCTGGAAAATCTCAAGTGAATAACTGTGATAATTGTAGGGCTTGTTTCATTATTGCCTCTCTCTTAGGGATTACTGTTCCTTGTTCCTGAAGTCCAAAGTCTGATGACTGTTTCATATACTTTATCCAGAATTTTTAGTTGATTCTGGTGACAAGATAAATACAGTCCTTGTTATTTCAACTTGGTTAGAAACAGAAGTCTGTTTCATTCTTAAATCATATTTTTAAATCATTTGCTTATCCAATGAGAAATATTCTATTTAGAAAAAAATCTAATCAAGGCTCACCTTTCATATTATCTTCTAACATTCTTTCAAATTGTAAACACATCCTCTGCTTTCAGTATGATTTGAGAAAATGCATATGTAGTTTTAAAGGAAAATTGGAAATGTTTTTGAAATGCAAAGCTACATGTTGGAAGAGGAAAGATAAAACATAATCTTTCCTACTTTGGGAGGATTAATCCTTCAGTTTATTAAACAGAAGGAAACAAAAAATACTGAGCCAACTCTCAACTTACTTTGAGTTTACCTTCTCTTTAAAAAAATTGATTCTCATAACACACTAGAAAAATGTTCAGAGAACCAATTAAATGTCCTTTTGTTTTTACAATCTACCTTTATCAAGTGACAATATCTTTGCAGTTCAGTACAGCAAAACAATTTAGATAGTGGCACAAGTATTTGAAAGCAAGATTATTTGACATTGCTAATAATGAAATAACACTATAGGGGATTTTCTTGTGTATATTTTGGGTTTATAACCCGCAATAAAATACGTAAGCTTATAGGGCAGAACAACACAATGGTAAGCCTTCAGAAGAATATATTAGGCTATACGCTTCCTCTATACAGGAAATGAACACTACGAGATTTAAATGCAGATACTTTGACCTTCAGCTACTCTCAGAGACATAAGAAAAACTGAAGACATTATGTCTCTTTATAGAAAATTTCAGTGTCTCTTCATTGAACAGATCACTTCTCATATATCAGTTTTGATTTATAAATTATGAAATCCAAACCTATTATAAAACTTCAATTATGTTAAACATCTAGTATAAAAATCTAAATACTTTATAAATGTATCAAACACTAAGACGACAAGACTCTTTTACTACTAGAATTTTATGGAAATACATAGAGAAATGCAAAGGTGCATTACATTTCTTCTTTGAACTTCCCAGCTGACCTACATAGCCAATCAAGTCCCTGTTCATTATGCTTGACCCAATACAAAATAAATCCCACCTGCCCTAAACCCATCCCTCTAAGAGTGACAAATCGTCATCCAATCAATAGGAATCAAGCTAACTTCCTTTTTATTTCCATAAATATCATGTGCCATCCCTAGAATCCTGGAGCTACTTCTGTTCTTTAAGTGATTCGGCTTCCTTTGCTGCAGCAAAACTTTGGTGTCTGCATAAAAATTCTATAAAGTGCAAAATTGACTCCAATTTTTCTTTTGACAAGTTTGTGGTTCCTCTGAAACCTCTGGGTTCTTCTGGGGCTACAGGCTCTGCCAGCCAGCCAAGTGAAGCACCCAATTGCCAAGACTCTGCCTTCCCTGGGAACCCCTTCTTATATTTGAGTTCTGCAATTTGCATCTAGTTCAATTGCCTCTTATTTGGGCTTGAAGACAATTTCCAAGGTCTTTTTCAGAACTTAAGTATGTAAAGTATGCAGGATGTGTTTTTGTTAAGGAAAAGCAAATAGTTTTGTCCTAAACTATTGTTGCAGAATGAGAAACAGGAAAGTGTAAGACAAAACTGAATGGATACAGAAAGCTGTAGAAAGTTTGTGGAAATGAATTTTATTTGTCTTGGCCAATGCCAACTAGGTTTTGATAGGCTTATTTATAAGATTTTTAAAGAGCTTTCATATCAAACTGTATATTCATGCAAAACTAGAATTTGGTTTTTCTCTCAGTAAAAGTGAAGGAATTTTTTTTTGGATTATTGGTCTGATCTTATTAAGAGGTTATAAAAGGTTTTTCATAACCACTCTGAGTAATCTGCCTAGAATGCAAAGATTTGGTCTTACCAGAATAATATCTTCTTGATATATATATTTATCTTTTCATCCTTAGTTGTTTAAGAGAACAAGTCTTCTCATTTGAAAAGAACTATTTCTTTTTCTTTTCTTC
>JAQZBX010031537.1:0-26286 GCA_029593785.1 Cabassous unicinctus | reverse complement strand
GATCACTCCACACCGTGGATCCGCCAGCTGCTAGACTACCCAAGGTTCCCACTCCGCACACCCACAGCACAGACCCTCGGGCGGGACCTGCGTCCACAGTCGGCCGTCCGGGGAGATCTGAACCGTGAGCAACCACCTAGATCGACGCCATCTTCGTTCCCCCCCATAGTGTCCTTTTATGATTTCTCTTATTTCTGTGGGGTCCTTGGAAATGACCCCCTCTTATTTTTATTTTATTTGTGTCTTCTCTCTTTTATTTCTTTGTCAGTCAAGCTAAGGGTTTCTCGATTTTATTGATCTTCTCAAAGAAACAACTTTTGGTTTTGTTGATTCTCTCTCTATATATATATTTTTTGGTTGTTGTTCTCAATTTCCTTTATTTTGCTCTGATCTTTACTATTTCTTTCCTTTGACTTGGTTTGGAATTAGTTTGCTGTTTTTTTTTCTTCTTTTGCTTCCATGTCTGCAGTTAAATCTTCAATTTTAACTATTTCTTCTTTTTTAAAGCAAGCATTGAAGGCTATAAGTTCCCCTTTCAGCAATACCTTTGTGGTGTCCTATAGGTGATTTTATTTTATTTTTTGTTTTGCTCTTATTTTATTTTAGTATCAAGGCCAAAATTATACCCTGTACTTCATATGTGGGAAGCTGTTGCTCAACCACTTAGCTACATTGGGTCCCCTGTGTTGGTTTTTTTCATTTATTTACCTGTTTTTTTTGTTGTTGTTGTTGTTGTTTTATTTTTATTTTTAGGAGTCACAAGAAACAGAACCCAGGACCTCCCATGTGGGAAGCAGACCCTCAAATGCTTGAGTCATATCCATTCCCAGTATCAGGTTTTGTGATATTGAGTTCTCATTTTCAATCTCAAGATATTTACTGAATTTCTTACAATTTCTTCTTTGACCCACTGATTATTTAAGAGTGTGTTGTTTGTTCTCCATATATTTATGATTTTTCCCTTTTTCTGTCCATTATTGATTTCCAACTTCACTATGTTATCTTCAGAGAAAGTATTTTGTTTAATTTCAATCTTTCTAAATTTATTGAGGCCTTTCTTTTGATTCAATATATGTTCTATCTTGCAGAAAGATCCATGAACACTTGTAAAGAATGCATATCCTGTTGTTTTTGGGTGCAATGCATGTTGGGAAATTTATTGTCTGTTAAGTCTAGCTCATTTATCATATTATTCAAACTCTCCATTTCTTTATTTATCCTCTGTCCAGATATTTTATTCAATACTGAGACTGTTGTATTGTAGTCTCCAACTATTACTATAATGACATCTATTTCTTCCTTCAGTTTTGCCAGGGTATGCCTCATGGATCTCAGGGCATGCAGGTTAAGTACATAAATATTTATTATAGATATTTCTTCTTGGTGAATTGCCACTTTTATTAATATATAATGAACTTCTTCATTTCTTATAACAGTTTTGCATTTAAAATCTATTTTTTTCTGATATTATTATCACTACTCCAGCTCTTTTTTGCTTACTATTTGCATGAATATCTTTTTCCAAACTTCCACTTTCAATCTGGTTGTGTCCTTTTGTCTGAGGTCAGTCTTTTGTAGACAGCATGTAGTTGGCTCATATATATATATATTTATCCATTCATTCATTCTATGTCTTTTTATTGGAGAGTTCAAGCCATTAACATTCAATATTATTATTGTAAGGGCATTACTTACTTCATGCATTTTGTCCTTTGGCTTTCAGTTGTCATATCTTATTATTGTCTGTCTTTTTGCCCTTTAATTTACTCTCCTTAATAATCTTCATTTCTACACTCTTATGCAAGACTCCCGCCCTTGTTTTTTTCCTTTCAGCCTGCAATACTCCCTTTAGTAACTCTTGTAATTCTGGTCTTTTGGTAACATACACTCTCAGTTTTTGTTTGTCTGTGAAGACTTTAAACTCACCCTCATTTTTGGAGGACAGTATTGACAGATACAGAATTCTCTGCTGGCCATTTTTCTCTTTCAGCACCTTAAATACATCGTACCACTTTCTTATTTTTCCATGGTTTCTGATGAGAGGTAGGGACTTAATTTTGTTGAGGTTCCTTTGTATGTGATGCTTTGCTTTTCTCTTGCTGCTTTCTAAATCCTCTCTTTATCACTGGTATATGTCATTCTCAATATAAGGTGTCTCAAAGTAGGTATATTCAGATTTATTCTGTTTGGAGCATGTTGTCCTTCTTGTATATTGATATTTCATAAAGTTTGGGATATTTTCAGTCATTAAATTCCTCAAATATTCTTTCTGCTTCTTTTCCACTCTCTTCTCCTTATGGAACATTGATAATACACATGTCTGTGCATTTCATGTTGGCATTCAATTCCCTGATACCCTGTTCCATTTTTCCATACTCTTCTCTTTCTGTTGTCCTGTCTTTTCCAGTTTGGATGTTCTGTCCTCAAAATCACTAATTCTGTCTTTGCACAATTCAAATCTGCTCTTATGTGCCTCTAATGTATTTTTAATGTCATCTATTGTGTCTTTAATTCCCATAAACTCTGTTAATTTATTTTTCAGGCTTTCAGATTGTTCTTTATGCTTACCCAGTGTCTTCTTAATATCTTTTATCTTTTTAGTCATATTTTCCTTTACTTCTTTGAATCGATTTAGGAGATTTGTGGGTTTATTTTTTATTAGTTTTCTTGAATCCTGTATCTTGTCAAGATATTGGTTGTTTTTCCTTTTGCTGAGCCATCTCTTCCTGTTTCCTAGAATGGCTTGTAATTTTTTGCTGATGTCTAGGCATGTGAATATGTTGGCATATTTATTCTGATGGTCAATCTTTCTCTCTTGCCTAGTGCTTTCTTCACAGTTCTTCTTTGATTATTTGTTCAAATAATTCTAATTCTTTAAAATTTCCCAGCCTTAATTATTAAAATCAGATCACAGACTCAATGGGGTACAGATTTTCTCCCAGGGGACCATTTAAAAGCATTTCTTCTCCATGCAGTTTCCTGACTGGGCAGCAGATGGCTCTCATTGGTGGACTTTTCCATAGAGGTATTTCCTTTAACCTCCGCTTTCCAGTGTTTCTGGTGTGGCTAGAGCCAAGATTCAAAGCTTCTCTACTGGCCAAATTCATTGAAGAGAAGCCCTCTGACTCACCCTCCCTCTTCCGTTGTAAGACATGACATGGAAGAAGACATCTGTTCCCCTCTCAGTCAGCTGCAGTGAGCCAGAGGTTTTATACCAGCTTAATATCTTGGGGGTGGGGAATGGGAGCCCTTCCTGGCCACCATGGGGGTTTGGTAACTCACATTTGCTGATTCAGGTTCTTTTTCTTTCTGTCCCTCACACTTCTGGGAGTTGAGCATTACTTTCGCGGTCTGCTGTCCCCCAAAGCAGGTCCCTTGGAGAGCTTTGGTGCCTTTCTTTGTTGTTTTTGTGAGAGAGTTAAGCCTTGCCTGCCTACTCTGATGCTATCTTCCCAGAACTCCAATCATTGATATATTATGCTACTAAAATGAGAGGTAACTTTTTTAAATGGAGCTGTTTATATAGGTATAAGAGTTTTCTACTCTGACTGATGTTTGGATTATCTGGAGAATTATAAAAAGTTTAGGTGACCAGGGGTGACACCTGGCAATCTAAGTTAAACTATCTGGCGATTTAGTAGCTCTCAAAGTGATTCTAATGCATATTTCAGTTTGAGAACCCTGAAATTAATTTTATTTTCATTTCAGTTTTGCTTCTAATTAATTTCTCCTCTAACATTTTTTTAAAATCCCCATTTATTTTAGCCTCATGTTATCTTGCTTCACTATTCTCTGTGCCTTAGTCTGAAAGACTTATTCTTCAGAAACAATCATTCCTAAGTATTTTAAAAATGGTGTTTCTGCTTTATGTGAAATGTAATTAATAGATCATTATTTCAGTGAATTGTATTTCTTTGAATAAACTCTTTTTTCTGTCTGGATATATCTCAGTGGGAAGAACCTCAAGATAAGAATATTAACTCCTTGCTGTCATATGAGTCATTGACCATATTTTTGAATTTTCAAGGATCATCTTTCACAACTTTTTCAGGTGCTTTAGGGCCTTATGTTGTTAATTTGAAAAGTTGTCACTATGTGATTCACTGTTTATAGTTTCTGTAGCCTAAAATTCCTTATATGCCTGGAAGACATAGAAATCTTCCAAGTTTAAATGGAGATATATATATATGAACCTAAATTCAATTAGCATATGTATAAAATAGATTATATATTTAACAAATCTATACTAAATATCTGGTTATAAAATGAATTAACTGATATTTCAACTTTTTAATCAATATATATCCCTGAAGCATTATATTTTTGAGAACTAATTCTACTGGGTTGTTAAAAATGCTGAGAATGGAAACAAATCTTAACATTTCTCGTAGGGCATTTTAGCAGTTTGAAATTATTGATGAATTCCAAAACGAAATATTGGATTATGTTTGTAAAGCAGTCTTTTTTTTCTGGGCCTATTAGAGTGTATTGGATTCAGGGGTTTTACTTTTACTTCATTAAATAATGAGTAAGGCTTTGATTGGGCCACATCAGTAGGATGTTGAGTCCCTGCCCCCTTGGTGGGCAGGGACTCACAGAGAAAACTACACCGCAGAGAAAAGAGTTGGAGTTTTGGATGCTGGAGCCCAGGAAGTAAGGACACAGTGGAGCAGAGAGAAGGCTTGATTAGACATGGCAGAGGCCCCAGGCAGAGAAACGATCTGTTCGCCTGATAGTCTACAGCTGGCTTTGTGGAGAAAGCAGAGCAGCTGAGCCTAGAGAGAAATGAGTCCCAGGAAGAGAAGAATCCAGGAAGCCTGAACCCTGGCAGAGGTCAGCAGCCATCTTGCTCCAACACATGGTGACAGACTTTGATGAGGAAAGTAACTTATGCTTTATGGCCTGGTAACTGTAAGCTTCTAGCCCAAATAAATACCCTTTATAAAAACCAAAAAATTTCTGGTATTTTGCATCAGCACCCCTTTGGCTGACTAATACAGCATTCTTTACTAAAATGCTTCATTTTAAGTACACTGGGATGGGGAAAGAATAGTTGGACCCAGGCTCCACCAATTAATGCTTGTGTAAACTTGGCTTGATGAAAACACCTAAAATCTCCAAAACTCAGTGCTTCATTTACAGAAAGAACAGTATCTTTATCTTAGAGCTAAAATAAGATAATGTTCAAGTACAGTTCTAGAAGAAAGTAGGAACTAAGTAAACATTATCAATTTTAATTATGCCTCAGTATCACAATAATGAGCTTGCTAAAGTACAGTAAGGGAACACATCCTACACATCATTCCTTTCATCTTCTTTGTAGGGAACCAAAAAAGGTGGGAGTAATTGAGAAGAAGTTCAAGTATGGCAATTTAGATTGGCAGTTTACCCGTTAAAATGAACAACAAAATATGTAAAAATAAAAAAAATGAGTGAACATTTACTAAATGCCTACTATATGCCATGCAGTTTGCTAAGAATCAACCAAAAAGTTAATGAAAGCCTAGGCAGAAAGGGAGAGCATTGTCAACTCTTACTATAGACAGGATTGGCTCAAGACATTCTTGGGGAAACCAAAAACCACTGCTGAATGGCTTTTGGCTAGAAGAGTCATTTTCCCTGGGCTTACCTCATTTACACTAGTTTAATATTTAAGACCCTAATTTAGTTTGTAACTAGGCATATAATCAAGTATACATTCCAAGACTCCTGAGTCCCAGAGAAGTGAACTTTCCATTACATCTTGCAGCTGTAGGAATAAAAGAGAACAGTAAATGCTACTTTAATTTCATGATTTCAAATATCCAGTAAAGATGAATTCGCTTGCTGCACCTGCTTGTTGTTTTATCATTCCATTTCCTAGCTCCCTTGTGAATTGCCCCACAGACACAACACCATTTAAAATGATTGGATCTTGAAAAAATGTAAATTGATATTTCATACCCCATAGGTTCTTCTGCAATGGTAATATCTGTGCTATATGCACATTGAAAATTAAATCATTTTTTTAAGCTAGCATAGGGTCTATCTAATGAAAACCCTTGTGAAATCCCACTGTGTCTGCTTAGTGAAAGCTTTTCACCGTGAAATATTTAAGCTTTTAAAAAGCAACAGAACAAATGTGATTGATTATCAGTTCACTTGCCAGATTCTACTTTGAAATTAAAGAAAGTAAAAGCCCTTTTATGAAAGTGATGTAATCACCTGCAATATTAAACCAATAAAATATGTGTTCAGATGTTTGTGAACTGTCTTGACCCACATGTATAAAGTAGCCTTCTAGAATGTAGGAGTCATATATAGTAACTGATCAATCCTTCCTAACTGTGGAAAAGCTGTAAAAACCATCCCAAATTGACTAAAAGGTCAAAACACTCTGAAAGAATTCCATCATTGAAGCAAATATAAATTTAGCCACACCTGTGAGATGCAGAGTAAATGAAAAATACAAGCTATTAGTACGTACTTTAGAGACATACCAAGAATTAACTCATTAAAAACAAGTTTCCATTGTCTGAAACCTAACAAAGCTGGCTTTGATTGAACATTCTTTTGTTTTTTCACTTATCTAAATATTAGTAATGTTCTGATGATTTTGAATGAGCTCATATACTTCTTTGCAAATATCTCTTATCTATAAATATCCCACTTAAAGTATCCATAGAATTCATTTTAAATGGCTACAGATAATATTTGCGTACTCCTTTGTTTAGGAAACATAAACATATCCAAATAAACATTGGATTTTCTAATAAGAGTTACATTGGATTCAGTTTACAGAGAAACAATCTAAGGCTGAGTTGGTCTTGTCCAATGGGTCTCTTCTCTTTGATGGGGAAGATTTCAGTGGCAGAAAATACAGACTAGTCTAGAGTACTATCAACATCAGCGTTATCTATCTGTCTATAGTTGACTGGTAAATTTCTGGAAGATGAAAAATATTAAGAATATCTTATAGCTTTGGATATGAATAGATAGCAATTAAATGACATGCCTTAAGTAAGAAAATCATGTTTTAAAAGACAAGAACTTTGTCTTTGACAGAGTGTTTGGAAAGGTGAAAAGTTGGAAAAACTGAAATATGGGAAGGAAATAATTGGTTACTAAAACAAGGATGTAACTCAGAAAGTTGGTTACAAGGAAGAAAGACATTTCTTATTTCATGGGAATCAAGAAACAAGATTAAATCATTGGCAAAAAGAGCAGACAAGTAAACCAATTGATTTACTTTCATGTGGTTTATGCAGCCTCACACATGTATGTAACCTGTAGAGATTATAGTAAGAATAAAGGCAGGAAAGGATTGCATTTATTTCATTTATTGAAGAATTCTTCAACTTTTGTTGTGTGTGCAAATTTTCTCTTAGAATGGCTTCCTGAAAATTTTGTTCATTGACGTTTTAAATATCCTAAATGTAGAGAAGACTTTATGGCATATAGTAAATTTCAATTTTTAAACAATTTAATTCCATCTATATGTGAATAACAAAAGCAATGTAGTGAGTAAATATAGGAATAAATATAAAACAAAAATTGGAGACAGAGAGATAGAGAAAGGTAAATAAAAATTTGTAACTCTAATAGTCTGGGGATATTTATGGATTATTGGTTAAGACAATTCCAAAACATGAGTTCAAAATGTTTTAATCAATAACAAAATGGTCATATATATAGAAGTCACCAAGATGGCCATGTTGCTTGATGACCACAATTTATTACAATTTTAGTCTTTAAAATTGTAATAAAATTGCCATATTTTCTTGTGACTTACACAATTTAAAAATAAGCTTGAGCTTTCACATAGATTTTTTTTTTTTAAATACAGCATCTGGTTGAATTACAAATCATTAGCAATATTCGTTTCTTCACAGCTCACCATCACCCATAAAAATTTCATTTAAATGAGTTCTTAGAAAAAAGTTATGATATAATCACATAATAAATATCCAGAATCTTAATGAAATTTTGTAACAAACAGTTACAAATTTATCTCCTACCTCACAATGTGGTACTATGAATAAAAATGTGGCAAAAAAAAACCCTTAAAAATTGAAGTTGCCTTTTTTTCAAGATTCATTTATTTACATATGAAATAAATACCCAAAAATAAACACAAAATTTTGATTATTTTGGTAGGCATAGTTTCAGGCATCAGTTCTGTGTATGTATTCATAGAGTTGATACTCCTAATGTGCCCTTCTTTTCCTTTCAGTTAACAGCAACATGTTGCCCTATGTGTGAGCACCCCCTGGTGGCATACTCTGGAGGCCCTTCTAATTATTGTAAGCAATTGATTTGAAATATGCTCTGCTATAGCTTAATGCATATATAAATATATGTACGGCTACAGTATACATATTTTCAAAACAGAGATATCTTAAGGACATAGCTCAAGGCACACTTGATATTTGTCTCATCTTTTAAAATAGTAAACAAGATGACCAAAACTAAACGTTTCCCTGTGCTTAGCAATTAAAGTCAAGTCAATTAATTTATAACTGTATTAGCTTCCTATTGCTACTGTAACAGATTACCACAAACAGTGGCTTAAAATAACACCAATTTTTATTCTTACATTTCTATGGTTTAAAAGTCTGGGATGAGTCTTACCTGGCTAAAATCAGGGCATCTGCAGGGCTGCATTTTTTTCCAGTGGCTCTAAGGGAGCATTCATTTCCTTGCCTTTTGCAGTTTCTAGAGGCTGCCCACATCCCATGGCTCATGGCTCCCTTCAAAGCCAGCAACCATGCATATCTCTGTGCCTCTCATCATAGTCACAACTCATGGATGAAACTGCTCTCTAGTTCTGCCTTTCCCTACCAAGTTTAAAGACTCTTGTAAATATATTTGGCCCATTCAGATAATCCAGGATAAAATCCCCATTTTAAAGTCAGCTGAGTAGCAGCCTTATTTCCTCTTTGCCATGTCATCTAACATTTCCAAAGGTTTTAGTTGCTGTTGTTGTTGTTTTTAGGAGGTACTAAGGATTTGAACCTAGGACCTTGTACATGGGAAACAAGTGCTCAACCACTGAGCCACATCTGCTCCCCTCCACAGGTTTTGAGGATTAGAAAGTAGACATCTTTGGGGTAGGATATTATTCTGCTTACCATAACAACCAGTAATTACTTATTAAATGTGAAAATAATATCTGGTTGGGAAGTTAGGACTAAAAATCACATATCCCCATATTTGTGTCATAAATATTTTTGCCCGATTTTACTATTTATTAAAAAAAATGGTAATACCCAAATTCCTCAACAACAACAAAAATTATTTTCTTTACTTTAGAATGTGCAAAGATGAAAATGGGATGGAGAGTAATTTGTAGAGTATTAAAGAAAGGAAAAATAAGATTAGTAAACCTATCTTCTTACAACTCAGGATTTCTGAGATTAAAAATTCACATCACTTTGGGCATTTTGCTTCACATATAATGCAAATCAAATATCTTTAAATTAATGCATAAAAATAAAACAACCAATTTTTTCCTTAACTTTTTATATTTTTTTGCAATTTTGGGGTTGGGCTATTATAGAAGACTGGATAACAACAATTACTTTTATTCATACAATTTCTTTTGGATTACTAGTTTCCCATTTGCTAGAGGTGTTATCTTAGGCGAGTTCTTAACTTATCTTTGCTCAAATATTATATCTGTAAAATAGAGAAAACAATAGTAGTGCCTACCTCAAAGGATTGGTGTGAGAATTAAATAAAATAATCCATCAAAAGAAATTATTTCTGTATGTAGCATCTAGTAAGATATGGGTTATCAGAAAGGTTATCATCTTTATGAAAAATCTCTAGGTATGGTAGAACAAAGCAAGTCTCATTTTTAAACAAAGTACCAGTTTAAAGTTAGCATATATATAAAGAACATGAATTTATCCAAATGTGTTGTAAAAGAAGAACATGTATTTTTAAATTTTTAGTACACCAAATGGTACTGTAGTAAAGGGTACAGTAATTTAGGTATTTCAATAGTTACTCCTGGGTATTTGTATACATGGAGAACTTATTGGTAATCCTTAGAAATCTTTTCTCTCAAAAGACAGGTGTGGTACTTTATTGTAGATTTTATCGTAAGGTTCTTAAAACTTTTAAAAAATCTGCATAAGAAATTTTTTTCTCAAGTTCTAAACAATATGTTGTTATTGATGCATCATCTATCAAAGCACTTATTTTCAATATAGCATGTCAGGATCAGGTAGCTCATTGAATATACCACTTTTTTCCAGACTCAGATGAGGAAAAAAACACATACTAAGAGATAAAACACAACCTTTTTTTAATGTTCGGGAGAGTAACAAGCCTGTGAACCTAAAATGACACCTAAGATAGGATATTATTTATAGAAGCTAGAATATGAAAGGATATGCCAAGAGATGTCAAAATTGATTGAAACACTCAACCTTGACAGTCCTGAAATTTGCAGGTTGAATACCTGCCACAATTTGTGAATGATCCTCTGTATTCTTAAACTGCTTGGTTTAGCTTGCATTGTGATTTAAATGGATGGGAGAAGCCAAAAAAGCTGTAAGCCATATACAAATTCCATCTCATTCCCCAAATATGTCTAATGTTTCTTATTCTGCATTAAAAAAAGGCTGGAAAGCTGTGTATTGATGCTGATGAGAGTTTTCCACCTTTAGTGACTATTCTTTATGTTCTACATAAAGAAGTTCAAAATGTAGACAAGGTTAAAGAATTTTTTTTTTCCTACTGAAGAGCTCACTTCTACCTTTAAGTGATCTACATATGAATGTATGCTCTTTTACTATATTTATTCACCTGCTATTATAAACTTACTTGAGTATAATTGTGTGTGTGTATGTATTTAACAATTAAATATTCATTCAACTTATGGAAATGAAGAATTTTTGGCAGCTTTATTAACTAAGTTTGGCTGAGTAGCAGAATGTTCTAAGTAATCAAGAAAGAAAAGATAAATGAATATTGCCAAAAGAAAATGCACAGAAACAGGCTTTCTTGGCTAATAAAGAGGAACACAGGCTAATTAAACCTTGCCTATGAGAATGTTTGCTGAAGTAATAATAAAACTAGAATAGAAATGATATTACTTGATTTTAGTAAAATTGAAACAAGATAAATGGTAAACCATGGAGACTCTTTCTCTGGGGAGTGAAAATCCAAATTCCTCCCACCTTATATATTTTAATCATGTATACACACACACAAAAAAAAACACATTCACAGACATACACGTAGTATATCTCAGCTACTGAAAGATCTAATCATAGCTCTTTTAGTTAAAATAGTTTCACAATATTTATCTCTATTAATATTATAATTATTTTTTTAATTGAAATTGGTGTTTTCTCATAAAGTAATGCCAAAATTTGCACATTACATAAAACTTAAAACTTTGTTTTTTCTTTTAACTGTAAAGTGATGATTGATAAAACCACACATTTTTTTGAAGGAAAATTGGTAAATTACATGTCCCTAAACAAACCTTCTTATCCAAACTGTAGTGCTGAAGTTAATGTACAAACCATTTAGCATTCAAGCATACAGGACAATAAATAATGTTTCCTCTTTCTTTCTTCACAGGTTTTTTCCAGAAAAGGGAGAAAGTGGATGTTTACTTAAGAAAAGCAACTCCTTGACAATACAGTGACTTTAATACTGGATGGTAGAAAGTGATGTGTATTCAAATAATACATTTAAATGTTAAAGTAACTTTTATCAGTGACTGAATCAATATAATTTAAAATCCAACTCCTTTATACCACCAGTCTTAAATAATTCTGAGAAATAGGCTCTGAATAACCTACCACTACCACCAATAAAAGTCCCAATCTCTAATCACTCTTCAAAAATATGGTTCATTTATTCTATTTAAATAGAAAACAATAGAAAATTGAGAAGTTGATTAAAAATAAATATTTCTTGTGTTCTACTTTCCTTTGGGACAGTGTATCCATTCTATTTACATGGAATATATGGTTTTACTTGTTTTGGTGACTGTAGCTCGCCATCCTGATGTAATCTTAGTTTTACTTTCCTAAGCATTCTGAAACCATTTGGGTAGCTCATAACTGTCATTTTGTTCTATCCCATCACACCATGGGACACAATGTCACCATTCTCTTATGTTCTCAGCACAGGGACTATACTTGATGATTCCAACTCAATGGTTTTGTACTCAGGAAATATCAAATTCTCAAAGACTTTTAAAGTAAACGGGAAAAAGTAAAGAAGTAATTTGATACCTTCAGAATGTGTAATATTTCTTGGAAAGAATGCATGTTCAAATAAACCCTCTATAATCAAAATATATTTAAAACTTCCATGTAGCTCTAAACGATAACCAAATTGCTGGTATTTTCTGTCAAAGAAAAGAAGAAAAAACAAACAATTGGAAGTTAGCTAAAATCAAATTTGCAGATGATATCTAGAAGTATCTTTGTGATAAGAGAAATATTTATCTTTCCTTTGCATATTAAATTTAATTTCTTTTTTAAACATATTGAGCTACTTGATGAATAATGGTGTAGTAGGAAGAGCATGCTTTTTTGTAACCAGTTAGATCAGATTTATATCTCAGCTTTGCTATTTTATTGTTTTTGTGGCCAGAGAGAAGTTATATATACACTCTTAGCCTCACTTACCTGAGTGAGCAAACTAGTTTCAAATTAGTAGTGTGGTTTTACCTGAGAAAATGCCCTAACACAGTGCTCTCATTTGGAAGGCACCTGGTAATAATTTGCTCTTCATTAAGCTGTCAACCCATTTTGTTTCCAGATGTTAATTCATTCATTTGTTCATTATTTAATCCATAGATTCAAATGTGAGGAGATATCAAAATCTGACAGAGGACTAAGAAAAGGCAAGGGTTTTAGTATTACCTCTGCCACTTGCAGAGTGGCTGTTCACTCTTGAGAAAGGTATTTTAAAACCCAAATCTAGATTTACTTAAGTGTAAATCAGGACAAAAATACACAAACTACTTACCTCACAAGGATGCTGTGAGCACCAAGGAAGAGAAGAGATGTGAATGACGTTGTAAACTTGAAAGCATTATATTAATATTGATTGTAAATGTGACTAAAGCTGAAAGTATGACAATATGAAACTAAAGAAAAGTGAAAGACAAGTGGCAGAGTAAGACTCCTGGCTAATCTTTTGGTTACAAGTTTTCTTAATACACATCTTATCAAGCTAACATTTATTTGAAATAATAATCACCTTTTAAAAAGTACAAACAAAATCAAACAGAGTATTTATTCAACCAGACAATAATAAATTGACTATGCTGATTATTCTGTAAATAGGCAATAGTGGAGATAAAAATGTTGAAGGAATTTGAGTCATAACACTTGCTAGGATTTCCAAACTATCAAAAGTATGAACTTTGGGCAGGTCAGTATAAAGCCAAACCCTTAAAGTAACAGAAATAGAATGAGTTGAGTGAGGTCACGTATACACAAACACATAATACACATACAAATATCTGCTAGTCTCAGACTCACAAAGGGTAAGTTGACTTGGAAGTCCATGGCAAAAGGTAAATGATTGTATCAAACACAGGTCATGTTCTCAAAGTCAGTAATACAAGGGCATTGGGGATTGAGGGCAGGAATTTAATAGATGGAATATAGCATTGGTGTTCATAGATTACTCATGAGACAGGAAGGAAGTGGTTGGTGAGAAATATATTTCCATGGAAGATGCTTTATTAATGGAGTAGAATAGGAGAAAACTGAGGAAGAAAGATTGGCAAGAGGTATCCACTTATGGGTACACTGAAGGGAGACTGAGATGAAATTATGTGTTGTTGTTTTTAATCCAATAGAGGTTTAACTATGTGGAGGTGCTCAAATCAAGAGAGGTGTTCAGCAGACTTAATTGAAAATAATGACAATTGTCATGGTAAATCCAAATCTGGTTGCATGGTATTCAGGCTTAAATAGCTGGATTTCCACAGGAAAGGAGTGCTGAATATCATATACATGAGGATTTTCATTTTTAGAAAAGGAAAGTAACCAATAAGTATATAGAAGGAATGTATATCAATTTTTATTAAAGTCTATTGAATTATGAGATCATCAGGATAATCTCTTATAATCATTTTCATTGGGTGCACCGTGGCAATTCCAACAAGCTTATACAGAGGTTATTCATCTTTTCGTAATCTTGGGTTTTTCCTTCTTTGATGGTGAAATTGCAGTAGAAAACATGACTTAAAGATAGCTTCTTATTTTTATTTACCATTTCCCTCTTTTGGTCAAGGTCTTTTTTCCAGATGCATTACTAGTTGGTGCCTGGTAATAATCCCTCAATGCCAGGGAGGCTCATCCCTGGGAGTCATGTCCTTTGCTGGGGGTAAGGTAGTGCATTTATATTTTGAGTTTGGCTTAGAGAGAGACCACATTTGAGCAACAAGGAGGTTTTCAGGAGGTGACTCTTAGGAAGTTTATAAAACTAGGCTAAGAATCAATTTCATAAGAAAAAGTTCATAAGTACAATCATCAATATCAAGGGCCTGGCATAATGGTCTATCTTCCTTCAATAGACATTGCCCTTGCACTCAGGAGAGTCATGCTGTCCTATTTGAGAATGTAGCAGAACTCCCCAGGATGGGAATTCAGTATTCTTTTGAATTCTGTGGATCTCCCCCCACAGAGACAATGTCCCATGAACACTTGAAGATATTCATATGTCTTAGAAGCATGCCCCAGGTGAACCCCTTCCCATGCATCCCCATATCACTGGAAATGGTAAATACAAATGAGTTTTTATGACTAAGAGATTTCAAAGTAAGTTGGGAGGCCATTCTAGAGGTTACGCTCTTGCAAGACTCAGCAGGATCTCATTGACTGTCACAGTAAAGAATGCCTCAAATAGCAGGGCTCCTGAGGGCTCTAGAGATATCTAGAAACTATAAGCAGGTCAGACAGCTCAGGAATTAAGCACCCTGTCAGTGGGACTTACTTTGGAATTTATACTCCACAGTGTAACAGAGTTAGACTCATTTACAGGTTCTCTGCACATGCTTCTTCTGCATCTTTTATTTGAACATATAATTAGCCCTATACTTGATAAATATACATCCCAGAGACTTAAATCTTTGGTCCATCCATGTGCCCTTTAAACCCTAATTTCATCAGAGTTTTAACACCTACTCTCTGGGTAAGTTGGACTTACCCAGGCCAACTAACAAGGAGATGATGATGGACAATGCCCATCCCAAGAAGCAGAGAGTGTCTGCAACTGCAAGCAAGATAGCTCCATCCATCTGTCCCATGGGATCTAAGCCCCCTCTCAATTAGAAGCAGAATGGACATCACCATCCCCAAATCCTCAAGATTGGGGAATGAACAATGGACTAAAGTAGACATTATTTTTCTATTATAGATGTATTATTATTCTAGCAATGGAAGAACTCCTATCATTGATGTAAAGGCGGGGCCTACCAGAGGTTCTAAGGGATGGGAGAGGGAAGAATAGGTGTAATATGGGGGCATTTTCAGGACATTGGATTTTTTCTGTTTTACATTGCATTGATGGACATAGGCCATTGTATATTTTATCATACCTTATAAAATTGTGCAGGATAGAATGCAAACTATAATGTAAACTGTAGTCCATGGTTAGTAACAATGCTTCACTATGGGTTCATCAATTGTAACAAGTGTACCACACTAACTAAGGATATTGTTAATAAGGGCAAGTGTGGGAGGGGGAGGGAGGGGGGTATATGGGAATCCCTTATATTTTTTATGCCACATTTGTATAATCTAAAGCTTCTTTTAAAAAAATAAAGAATTAAAAAAGAAGAAACAAGTACTAAATTTAAAAAAATAGCTATTTTATTACATAGACATGAGGTGAATTTTGCCATGGAGGTAGAAGCTCTATTAATCTCCAGATATCTAAAAGCTTTCATTAACTTAATTCTTTCACCAATTACTAAGTTATTACTTATTGATTCATTTTATTAAAGATGCTGAAACTTTAAAATTACTCAAGATTTTAAGGCCATTAAAATTATAATTTATTACTAATTGTAGAAGAAATCAGGAAGATCGGTCAATTTCTCTAAAAACATTTATTATGTGACATTATTCTTCTAGCTCCTTTGAACTAACTTCCAGTTCCTTTACGATCTCTTCATAAAGTTTTCACACAACTTTTAAATACATGCATTTCCATACAATATTACAAAAAATATAAATATTTTACATACATACATGCACAACTAGAATATCTACAGAAAGTTTTTTGTGAAGATAGGTTTAAGACTATTACTGACTTCAAAAAATAAAATATATGTTTATACAAAGAGGTACTCATCTGAGAAAATCATTAGCCCTTGTCATCAAAATGGAATAAAAAAGTGATAGTTTATGGTTTTTATCGATGTTATCTTACTAAGAAAAGAACAGAATGTTAATAGGCAACAAAAACAACACATCTGTACACAAAATATAAGTTTATAGTTGATTCTAAATTGGTTTCATTTTGCTTGATAAATGGCAAAGTATTCCATAGACTAATAAAGGTTTATTTGAAGTGACTGGCACAGTGAATATACTAATGATTTGAGTTACATAATCATTATATAAGTACATTTTCTTGAGTTATTTTTAATTATAATAACACAAAAGACTAAAAATAATAATCTGCTATAGTACAGGTTAGCCTCAAAAGTCAAAATAAAAAAATAAACCCCATTATTATGAGATATAAAGTAAAAGTGGTTTTCATTTCAACACCTTCTATATCTGTTGGCAAGAGGAAAAATCAATTTTTACTCTGTGTTGCTAAGTTTTTATAAACATTCATTCATCTCATTAGTTTGTCTTTAGCCCATGAATTATGGTAGAATCTGGAGATTAAAGAGCTGGATGAGAATGGTTTTAATTCCTTAAGGGTGAACAGTTTCTTAAGGTCCATGTTTGGTGTGGCAGTTTGAGATTATTTATGAATCCCAAAGGGAGAAAGATTATGTTTGTAAACTAGTCTATTCTGAGTGTGATACCTTTTGATTGTATTGGATTCAGTTGAGGGGCCCATGATTAAATTACCTGCTAAGATTAGGGCTTTGACTCTACCACATGAGTGGCTCAGGTTGAGTCCCCACCCCCTTATTGGGCAAATATAAATAGACACTCACTCAAGAAGAGCTAGGAGAAAATGAAAGAACTTTGCCATGTGACATAAAGGAGAAGACTCAAACAGCTAAGGTCCAGGGAGAAATGAGCTATTTGCCTAATAGTTTGCAGCTGAAGAGAACAGAGCAGCTAAGCAGCTGAGAAATCTCAGAAAATAACAAGCCTTATGTCAGAGACTGATAGAGGAAGCCCTGAGAGCCCAGGCTGAGATCATCAACCATCTTGCTTCAATATATGGCAACTGACTTTGGTGAGAAAGCAACCTTGAGATGGACTCTTTAGGGCCTTCTAACTGTAAGCTTCTATCCCAAGTAAATACGCTTTATAAAAGCCAACAGATTTCTGGTACTTTGCATCAAGCAGAGCATTTGGCAGACTACTACATGAGGTAAATATATAAATAAAGTAGAATATAAAAATTCTGTAATAAGGAGAAGAACAAAGCAAGTTCGTAAGAGTGAGGGAAAAATAGGTATTATTAAATAATCCTTTGTAGTTTGAGAAGAATTCCTGTATGACTGAGTTAAGTTTTAAAGATGAGTAAGAGTGAGCCGTGTAACAAATTAGAGTGACATTGTTTCCGGAAGTGGGAACACCATGAAAAAATTTGGAGAAGCAAATTCTATGTTCTGATAACTGCAATTAATTTACCATGGCCAAAATGTCTATTTCCAATTGAAGCTTGGTGAAAAATGAGGCCATTTCATAATGGCCAGATCATGAATGGTCTCATAAGATTATCTAGAGTTTAAATTTTATGGCTATTCTGAGTTTAGGCTCCATAAACTAAATAATGGAGAATCCTTCACAATATCTATATGATCTAGAATGCATAAAACATTTTTTAAGTTATGCTGTGTGATTCATATCTCAAACAATGTAGTATTCTATATTCAATATGAATTGATTGAATTAAAGAACATATTAAAACCTGTTAATACTTGTATAGAACTAGGGTTAGTAAAAATCTATATAAAACACAGTGAGATATATGGTGAAGAATATTACATTTGTTTGGAACTTCAAGAATCTCAAAAAAATTTAGATTTCCAAAAATGATTGAACAGTGGCTATCATTTTATACTCTAGTTTATGCCTTGTACTATGTTAAGCTCTTGGTATATATTATATATTTAACTTTTTAAATTACTTTACGCTTTATTTTATTCTCCATATAAGTTAAGAAATTTAGGTTGCAACTAGAAGAAAATTCAAATCAAACTGGCACTAAAATAAAGGAGATTTAAATTAGTTCATAAATTGGAAACACTCAGCAGTTGACTTGCTTTCAGGGTTGGTTTTTTCTTTCTTTCTTTTTTTTTCTTTTTTCCTGTTCTTTTGAGGTACTGAGAGGCAGGGGTTGAACCCGGGACCTTGGAGGTGGGAAACGGGCATTCAACCACTGAGCCACATCAGCTCCCCTGCGTTGGTTTTTTTCATTTGTTCTGATTGTTTTTATTTTTTTCTAGGAGGCACCAGGAACTGAACCCAGGACCTCCCATGTGGGAAGCAGGCACTCAACTGCTTGAGCCTCATGTGCTCCCCATCTTTCAGGGTTCTTTTAATCAATCTTCATGCTTCTTTTTCTGAATCTCTGTTGGCTCCAACCTCCCTCAAGTGTTCACTTGTTCCTTAATGAGAGCAAAATGATTGTAGCATTCCCAAACATCACAGCTTCTCATCACACTGTCCAAGTGGAGAGAAGGAATTTTGCTGCCTCATTCAAAGCAGAAATCCTCAGAATCCATCTGATTAGAGTGCTTGCATCACATTACAAGGTGGATACCTTGTAATGAGTCAAGGTCCATTTCTGGGGCTCCATTAAGGTTTACTCCCCCTCCCTCCCAAAAAAACACATGGACTCTATGGGGTAACAGTAGACATCTAAACTATATTCTGAATACTATTGGAGGGGAGAAGATAGGATCCAACAGCATAGGCAACTAACATATGCCCTCTACACACTCTTTACAGATGGGAATATGAAAGTTCATAGAGTATTGAATGGTGAACATTCTTTTCTTTCTTGTTTTTTTTTTTTTAAGATGTATGCACTTTTTCAAGACTAAGTTTCACCTTCTGAAGTGCACATCTTCAAAGTACATGGGGATGGTCTTGGATGATTGATCCTGACTAGAATAAGAAAAACATGCAATATATAATACAAATTTATACATTAATTATTTTTTTAATTTTTTTTATTAAATCTCCTATTTCTTTAATATTTTATATTATGAGCTAAATGTTATGCTTAGTGGTTTAAACCTCTCACAAAAATATGTATGATACAATTTAACTATTTGCTTCTCTGACAAAATGGAAACAAGAATTTTTTTAAAAGAAAATCAACAGTTGAAAACAGTTACATTTGTGATACACCTAAAATAAAGTGAGAAAAATCAATTCAGTACATGATTGTTTTGGGAATTTTCTATTTTTTTCTTTTTCTGCTAAGTGTGTTTAAATATTAATTATTGCTTTTTAAATCTGTTTTCTTTGTAATCTGTTAGGATATATTTCTTTATAGTTTGCTTTTAACAAATTTTACCTTCAGAAAATGAAATTTACCTCTAAAAGCCTTCAAAGAAAAGTCATCTTCAATAAATTAAATTTTGAATATGAAATTAAATTGTTTTGTGGTCATTGATTTATGAATTGAAAAAACACTAAGGTGTTTAATGTCCCACCTCATTTTATTTCACGATTTTTGAGAGTGCATGATATGATTTTTATTTATTATAAAAAATAAGGAGGTGGTATATGGGAATCCTGTATTTTATGTATGATTGTTCTCTGAAAAATTCATTTTACATATGATCAAAATGAGACTGCATGTTTGGGAGAGTAAAGACCCAAAGTTGAACAGTGTGATTCTAAAATTTAAAGTTTTAGCTCAAAGTTTGATACAAACTAAAACATTGTAAATGTTATAAATGTTGGTTAGTTCAATCAACAATAATTTGTTGACCTAGTACCATGTGCCAAGCACTTTTCGGGGTGCTTGAGTTACATCAATATATGAAATAGAAAAAAGTATATCATCACAGAATGGGTTCTCTGGGAGCAGATGCTGAGATGATATTTAAGATATATACTATTTATTGAGGATCAGCATCTTTGAACAGAAGGAAGAAGAAGGATATTCAGTCACTGGACATGGACTACCCCAGGAAGTGTATGACTGAGGGCAAGGCAGCCTAAGCAGACCCTGAAAGAGCCAATACCTGGAAGATCTTAGTTGACTACTCCCTACAGCTAAGCAAATGGTTCTGCTTTGAAGAGAAATCTGGGTGGCTCATCTCTGTCAATAATACTATATGCTTTTTTAAAAGTATCTATTCCTTAAACAAAAATATTGACAGAATTTCTTTTATCCTTCATGTGTATTTCAATGTTAATTAGAAAATTATGTTGCCATGAACTTTAGCATACATGTATATAAAAGATACACATATATTTCAGAAAAAAAATGAAGATATGATTAGTTCATTTTTCACCAAGTATGCTACAACTGAAAATAAGAATAATTGAAGAGCTAACTTAATCAATTCTGACATAATTTATGTAGTACACATTAAAAGATTTTTTGCTACTCTTTATAATAGTATGGTTACCTGTAACATGGGTCCAATATTATCTTTCCTAATCCTCAGCCTAAAATAACAAAACTTTTATCCTAGAAACTTAATCTGTTCATCCATATCTGGTCCTCTTCTCCTTCCAGTTACATATTCCTTTGCAGTTAAGCATGGCCCTATCGCTTGCTATGGTCAATGACATGAAAACAGAAGTGATATGTACCTTTTCCAATATGTGGCTTTTCTTGATAAGCAGATGTAGGAGGCCATAAATTCCAGATGACATAACTAATGGCTGGTGCAGCCTCCCTTAGCCTGATGGGTAAATTGTAGCATTGTGGATGACTGACAAGGAGAGAATCCATAGAGAACTTTTCATGAGTGAAAAAAACCTCTTTGTCTTGTTAATCCTCTGCGATTTCAGAGTTTTTTGCCTTAGTGTAAAATGCAGCTATGAATCAATATATGTTTATGAAAATACGTAAATACTTAAATAGCTTAAGTTTAATAACTGGCAATAGGAAAATAAATAATCATGAGGACATGATGATAATACTGGTGATATCTACTGAAATAAAGATGGATAACTACTCCTTAATTCATTTATTCATGTGCTTAAGAAATATTTATTTCATTTTTAATATCTGTATGTACAATACTTAGAATATATCACTTGATGAGGTTTCTAAAGTAATTAACATAGAAAGACTTTGCTTTCTCATTATTATAGTCCATTTTGTGAAAGATTCATAAGAGATAAACAAATAGCTACAGGATTTAAAAGAAGAGGAAGCATGAAGCATTGAGATTCAACAATGAATCAAGTGGCATCTGGTCTGTCAGGTTTTTAATATCATCTTCATATATCAAACTTTTCAGCCTACCCCTTTTGAGATGACTAGACCACATAAAATCGGCATAAATACCCAATACCTCCCTCTTTGGTGCCTTCTTCTATCAAGATGTAACCATTTGGATGCAAAAGTTATTAAAACTACAAAAAAAAAAAATTGTTACACACTGTCCCTAAATATCTGCATATACAAATTCCTCACTACAGGTGTCTATTTCAATGTCACCTTTTCTTAGAGGCTTACTTTTACTACTTTTATTATTTTTCCTGAAATTAATAACTAACTGACATTATTTTATATGTATTTGATTTTTAAATATTTTCTGTCTATATCTTCACTTAAATGCACACTCTATGAAGTTAAGTGGTTTGTTGTTTTATTTGTTAACATACCTCTAGGACTAGCTCAGTCTGTAGCACATAATATTTGAGTGAACAAGTGAATGAATGAAAGAATGATAAATTAAATATATTTAATGGATATTTTCTGATATTTTCTCTTGGAATTTAAAATTCAACAAGTTCCTTAGATTTGAAAATTGAAAATCTATGGCATACCTTTTGTTTTCAAACAGGTGTAAATTAGTGACAAAATATATGAAGATTTTACTGATAGCATATCTCCGAAGGTCGTATGCTGTTTCTTTCCAGTACCCTTCTCTTTCAGAAGTGGCAAAACCTAAATGAATGAATCAGATTTTCTTTTTCCATAATGGACTTTTACAACGCTAAATTAAATAAAAATGGTATAATTCTGTGTAGTTTAAAAAACACAGCTGGTAATGTTTATCGTCTAGAAAAGTTTTGATTGCAAATAGACATTTTTTTCCCCAATCTTCTAAAAAAGGCAGTGCAGTGACATCTATGAATTGAGTCAGAAAAGTGAGTAGGATTAGAACTGAAATAACAGCACACATGTTCTTCACATTGCTTAACTTGCTATGACTTTAAATTTCTTATAAGTTTACAGTACAATCTTGATTGAGATAAAAATTAAACATTTAATAATTTATAATTACTACTTCCTTCTGCTTCTTCAGTTTCTTTGTTTGCATGTTTGTATATGAATTTAGAGAGAAAATAAATTCTGTTAATTAGGCATTTCAATTTGAAAGGAATAATGGCATACCTAGGTTACCTAAGATTAGATTTGCCCACATTACTGATACTTGAAGAACTAAAGAAAACACTTAAATCTCTCAGTAGATTTCATGGGAAGTTAGGAAATTCAAACACAAGGTAACTCTAGTTCAGGGGTTCTTAACCAGAGATCCATGGACCTGCAAAGGGTCTGTGGAAAGATCTCAGGGGGTCCCTGAGACTGAATTGGAGAAAAATTTCAACTTATTATCTTTATTCTCTCTGACCTCTAACTGAAATCTAGCATTTCCTTCACTTGTGAATGTACGAAATTAAAAAATTTATAGTAGTATTCATTTTACCTGACTAGCAAAGGCGTCCATGGATCAAAAAAGGTTAAAAACCCCTGCTCTAGTAGATCAATAGTAGCAGTAGTATACCAGCTGAGATACATAGTCACTCCCTCATCAATAGGCAACCATTGGGCTAGCATTTTTTTATCTTAATGAATCAGCTCAAAATAGTCTTTATTTCTCTTGACATTCTTTTTTCTATTTCCTTAACCATTAATTGTCATTTCTTTCTTTTATTCAAGACTTTGGCTTACTTGTGGCTTCTAATTTTATGGGTCCTTGACTTCCTGCTTTCACTGTGTTTTCAGTTGTTTCAAATTTCAGCTTTTCAGGATAAAGTTCATTATGAGATTGGCTGGCAGTCCTCTATTTTACATAGCATGTATCTGAGATTTTCAAATATATTGGTGCTACCATCCCAAAGTACCTCTCAAAGTTTTGGTTTAGAGGATGTTCTCCAAACCTTCCCAATGAACAATTTAAAAGGTGGCTGAGTAGTTTTTACACAATAAATCCACTTCCCAGTCCTATTTCTCTAAACATTAGAATACCTTCCTCACTACATATAACAAGTAAATTTTTAAATATCAACTTCATGTACTATAGTTCACCATTGGGTGCTTACTTTGCTCAACCAATTGAGCAAACTATTGGAGATACTTGGAAATTGTGGTTTTAGCACAGTAAGAGGAGCTTAGAAATATATGGAATGTGTTGGAGAAGTCACTGTCTGAAAAACATAGCCAGATACTTGAAGAAACAATCACTAAGGACTTTACTTTAGAGTATTAGAGTGAAGAAGGCAGAGAGCAATAGAGAAAGAGAGGAGCCACAGCATCTCAGTAGAGGATGAGAGGACCACCACAGGTGAGGAAATCATGAAAACGTATGAGAAGTAACTAGATCTGACCTCCACAACCTCCTAGACTAATGACTTTCACTTCATTTCTGCTTTCTACATCTGACATACTATTCTATCATTGGCAAACTCTAACCTGGAGCCATAAGAAAAGGGCATTCTAGAAATCCTTGGAAGAGACTTATAGTTGTGCTGAGTTAACCACAGACTGTCCAGCTCAGGCAGTTATGTGGTTCTGTAAATCTACAGTCTTACCCCTAGACGTAGAGGTAGGTGAGGAAATTCAATTTTCTAAAGTGCCAGAAATGTAGATAAAGGTATTCCAATAGTATTAATTTCAGGTAACTTATAATCTTTAGAATATGCCATTTAACAAAAGTTTTCTGATGAATGCCTAAGTAGTCAGCAAGTAAACTTGGATAGATATAATCTTTATTTTGCAAAATGTCAATATAATTAATGAATTTTCTCCTGTGGGTAACAGTTCCTTAGGTAAAATGAGACTTAACCTGGCTAAATAGAGTTTTAGGAGGTTATATATTATTATATTGGGGGAAAAAGCATGTATTCTAATTTGAGTGAAGGAAAGTTTATTTAGAATTGAAAATGGTGCATTGAGGAAATGGTTGAACTCCAAATACCTTGATGGAGTTTTATTTTTATAGTTTAAGAGAGTTAGTGCTACATTTTTATATAATTGACAGGCATCATTAGAATGAAGATCTAAGTGGAATATAAAGTTGTTTTATATTGCCCCAATTACTTTCTTCTTGCTTTTTTGGCACCACATACTTCAACTTTTTCATTCATATCAGTGTGACATTGGTCAAGTTAAAAATTCTCTCCATGCTTTGAATTCCTCACTTATAAAATGGGGAGTTAATGCATGAAAGGTCTTAGAAGTATACTTGGCACATAAAAAAGTTTTCATCAATGTCATTATTATTAATGCTATTATTATTATAATGGCCTCTATTTCTAGATTATGATAACACTGAAATCTATACTTAAGAAATGCTTAAACCACATACAAAAATATTCAAAATTCAAAATAAAATAATGAATAAAAGTAAGAAAATGTTGAAAAAAGCCTGTGTCAGAATCTCTGCATGAATCAGGATCTATAGACTACCTAAGTTGAGAAGGGTTAATAGAGAGACTACTGACTAAGGGGTAGGTAGTGTGTTGGAAACCCCAGAGCTAGTAAGAGCCATGCACCTTTTCCAGCCTCCATATGTAGGCCCAAAGAGTTGAAGGAAAGGAGCAGATACCAGAATTCATGGAGAGAGAGAGCACTGTGTGGAGAGTCTGCTGACAGGAAATGTAATTTTAGTCACATAGAGGAGCAGTGACCCCAAAGGTAGGCAAATGGGGGATTCTAGACAGACTAATGCACATCCCTGCTTCTGATTTCCTGCTAATTTTCCGTGTTGATTAAATCCAGGTTTTATCCAAAATTCAAAGGAACCTTTGATATAATGCAAATAGGTCAGTTTCCTGGGGTCTACAATAGGAGAAGGAAAGTGTTGCACTGATCTTTAGGTACTAAGAGATATTTTCCTGTACATGTCTTATAAAGTGATTACCTGATTGGCAGAAATCTGAAATAGCATTTTTTATTACAACAAAATTTTAGCCAAATACTAATGGCTATATTAGAGTACATTTAATAAATTAGGCCTAGTAAGTGTTTTCTGCCATGATATTATCTCAGGAAAAATAGTTTCTGCTTAAGGTTAGGAAAAATATCATGTTCCAATGACATCTATGCATTTGCTGGCAGATGATTTTGTTTGTATTAGTAAAAACATTTATATTTATTGCCTTTAGTCGTGCGTGAATGTTTTCTATTTTTTTAATTTTGCTTTTCAAGATGAATTAATTTGCTGTATTTAGAAAATGATTGTTTTCAAGATTCACTAGATAACAGTATTTATTTTAATTATTGAAATACATGGTGTATTAGTCAGGGAAACAAGACCAATAGGAATATGTAAATATTATGAAATTTATTATAGGAATTGGCTGGCATGACAGTGGGGATGGGCAGGTCTGAATTTCATAAGGCAGACTGCTGGCTGTCAATTCTGATGAAGGTTTTCAGTGAATTCCCCAGAAGCTGGATGGCTGAAGTACAGATAGAAATTCTTCCTTCAATCCATTCCTTCTCTGTCCCTTTCAGTCCAGGTTGCAGTGACTGCACTCATACAAAATTTCCGCAAAGCTTTGGGATTTTTGTGCAGTTCACAGGGGTTCAAGTCATCGGATAATAAACCTGCCACAGATTTTTCCTGCATAACTGCATTTCCAAACCTGATCCACTGAAATGGCTGACTGGATCCATATTTAGTAAAACCCTCACATGGAGCCCTATTCTCTGGGGACTCACTTTCCATATGCTTCAGGAGGTCCCTGATAA